>CAXKVY010006095.1:0-24092 GCA_964058915.1 Tetropium fuscum
CTGTAGATATAATGACTAATTTCAACTTGCATATCCTGTCTTTCGTTAAATGCTTGCGTTTTATTCTTTATACAGGTTTAATTAAAACGTTGTTGTAGAACCCTAATTTTAAATCACCCTGTGGAATAATTCCATAACCTAATTCTTGCAAAATGCCAATTTTTGTGAAGAATCGTGCTTTTTCTACATTTTTTTAATTCGTGTCTTTAGATGCATTAGTCTTAGGTCTTTAGTGCATGATCTGTACTTCTGCCATCACAGCTTGCCGTGCATTTTTCACGTTTCCATCCTGCCAGACTATCTTCACAGTATGTCCTTCTTTGGCCCATGTTTCATCAGTGTATTAAATTTTCCGCCCTTCGTTTCGAAACATTTTTTTTTAAGATAATCCATTCGCCAAGTAACTATTTCATATCTTTCTATGAGAATACTCTTTCTGTCTACTTTCCCATACGTAAAATTCTTGTCTTTCAAAGTTTTTGTCAGACTAGACCTGCATATTTTAAGTATAATATCATATTCACTTATACCTTGCAGCACCTTTTCTAAAGTGGGCAAGTTGTTATTTCTAAAGAAACCGAGGACCGTTCTACCTATCGCTTTTTTGCATCTTCGCCCACTACAATCTTATTTCGACCGCTTTTTGGTTTCGATAGCTGTACACTTCCATGTAAATTTTATTCTCCTAAAAGTGTGTAACTCGGTGTAATTTTCTTCTCGGCCACCGTTCGATAGTGCCTCCATTTTGTAATATTTTCTATCGTTCACTGATATTATATTGTATCACAACCACATTAAAGCAGCACTACACATACGAGAATATCTCAACCAATGCACTACTCTATCGCGAGTGACCATTATAAATTACAGAATACACGCGAAAATCCCGCCAACCCGCTAATGTTAGCTAAATAAAGGCAGAGGAATGATTACCGGGTTTAACGACTATCTCAAATAAAAACAGATAGCGCGTCACTTCCAATAAGTTAAAAAGAGATATATTGCTTTCAATATCAGCTTTCGAGCTGGGATAGAGCGGCGTTGCCGCTTTTAATTATAAAAATAAATATTTACGGAATTGCCATATTAAAGTAGACGAAAATAAATGGCTAACATTGGCTTATACTATATTGTATGCACAATAATTCTTTTATGACATTCATAAATAATATATACAACTTTTATATAGTATTGTGGAATTTTATATTTTAATTGATTGAGAAATTTGAGAATTACATGTGGCAATAGCAATTGTTCCTTTAGGCGGCGGCAGTGCACTTTGTATATCTCTTAGAAGTACTGTAGCAAAAGACAACACCTTCCCCTGACACCATATTTCAATGCCTTCGCATTAGATAGTTTACTTTAGCTTAATTGACAGTATTGTATAATATATGCATTTTTTAAAACACTGCAAAACAGGTCCAAATTAACCCATATTTATTTTTTCGTCAGGATAGTTGCAGCTATCCATTTCATTTTAATAAAGTTTTTAAAAAGTTATTTTCACGACGAGTGATAATATAAAGTATGACTTACCTACCTTATTCATAAATGCAATTTATTTGTAAAAGCACACAATAATCACATTAGAGAATTCTTTTGCAACTTACTTTTAATTTTTGCATCGATTTTAGGGTTTCAAAGATGTCCCCTTCTCCTCGATGTTCCCCTCTTCTGTGCCTTTCGTTGAAGATTACGTTAAAGGGACTCATATTTCTTAAGATATCATGCTGCGGCACCGTCATGTCATCGTAATCTTTTGTTTCTAGACAGCAAATATTAAATTACATTTAAGGATAATTCAGCAAAAATAAATAAAACATAATATAATTGTATAAAAAATATAAATGTAGTAACAAGAAATAACATAATAATACCATAATATATGATCATATATAATATAAATTAATTAATAATACCAATTGAGAGATAAGAAGAAAATATTATTTACATCTATTATATAAAATATGTAATATATAAATGTAAAAATCTAATGGGGCCGTTTAGAGTTCCATTAAATACCTTAACAATCTGTTTATGTCAAATGTCAAGAGCATAGTGTAAAACACTTATTTGCGTTTATTAACACGTTTTCGTGCTATGACAAGGAAACGCTTTTGTAATCTGTCGATGGATCTTCAAGACTAAGAGAAAGTTCGTTTCAAGATAGAACAAAGGATAAAGTTAGTATTAGTTTAGGCCCATTAATCCAAACCTCGGCAAAGACAGGGGTTACTGGGTACAAATTTTAATCAAATATTTATAAATGGATAGAACTCGCCGGAGATTAATTCTAAATTATGTACGGTGTAGGTGTACAGTACACGTATAGAAAAAGCATGTTAAGTTAGACTTACGGCCGTTGATTTTCTCGTTTAAATTTAATTTATTCTAGGGCGTTCTGTCTCTATCAAATGGGGTTTTTCATGTTTATCAATAGTCCAGGACCATTAGTAATGGTCTTCCAAAAATCGCCCTCCCCGCAATTTTGTTTTTTTAAACTTTTTATTATGATGTCCCGATATGAAAGTTACGCCACCGACGCGACGCACAGTGCTGCCGATAGCCGGTTGGAATTCTTAAAAACCATAAATTCTGAATGACATATTTTGACAAACGGCAATTGAGAACCATGTCTTAATATCTGCTTAACACAGAGGAAAAATCGGTTTTAAATGATCAGTCCAAAGTGCCTTTACAGATAGAAGTCCAACATTCTCCGCGCTTTCGTGGTAAGCTGTGACAAGCCTGTCACCTTGACATTTCTAACTAGATTTCGTCATTTTTGGACTTAACATAGTTTGCTTCTGAGCTACCGATATGTACTTACTATCTCTTAGAATTGTATTGAAATAACTTCTGTTTGGCATAGTCTTCTGTCTGCTCACCTCCTGCTTCTCGACCGGTTGCTCCAAAGTTTTACTGCCGCCTGATATAACTTTCCTATGATGGTCAGGCAATGAAAGAATATGCCTATAAACTTTCCCCCTGTCAGCCACAAACACTACCCTCAACGTATTTTTCTCCACCATGTCAAGCATGGTTTTAGCCCAATCCCAGTTTTTGTTAACGTTGTCGATTAAACCTTGAGCTGGGGTCAATTTACCTATATTTACTAGTTCAGCAAAACCACCCAATGCCTCAAGTTCTTCGTTATTCATTCGTTTTTTGATAGAGTCTATGTGCCACGATATAGCATGTGATGTAGTGAAGAGGTCGTTCAAATATGGTCTTAATATAGGTGCAAGGTACCGCTTATTGTGGTCCATGGCTCTGTAAAGCCATTTGAGTATAATTTTCACCAAAACTAGATCATCCTCGAAGTTGATATGGAGAAGTTCTTTGTCTTTGCGCATAAGTTCTACTAATTTAGAGGTATAGGTGTTGTAGCTGCATTTTATCTTTAGCTTATTTTTCACTATGGTGGGATTTGTTTGGGTGTCTAAGTACTTGTCCCTGGCTTGATCCATGATGGTGACCAGGATGAAAATTACGTCTTCCAGTGGATGCTCGTGTTCGTGAACTCCTGCTCCTACAGTATCTTCCATCATGGTGAAATCGGCCTGTAACAATTAAGCAACTTCATTCATCAATTCATGTACCAAAATGTTTTCATATTATTAAAATATGCATATGAAAAATATTGATATCGATATACCGTAATCGATAAAATAAAACTACCATTTTCTAGAAGGAGCCTATCTTCTTCGGAGGAATCCACTGTCTTACCTGTAAAATATGTTGCTTTACATTAAGCATCTTATTCAACAACAGCCCAATATATTCCAATTGCCTCAATGTGTACTGGGTATGAGCAACATCTTGCTTGTTTTTGGAACTAGCAAAACAAAATCTCCTTCCTCTAGTACCTGGTGGAGGCATCAAGCCATCTACCACTTCCTTCCATTTGTTGAGAAGTGCCATTTCGCTTTCTTGAGTTATGACCGATTTTTCAAATTCCACATTTCCTGAAAGCATTTAATTATATTAACAGATTATTTACTAAATTTAAAAAAATATTTAGCTATACAGTTTTTTACTGCAATTTATCGTAGAAATAAAGCCTACAGAGAATCTACAGATGTTTGCATTTTATTGGTATACCTTTTGTCGACATTAGTGACTCATCAAAAAGTCGCACTAGAATGGCTTTGACATTGTTGGCTTCGATGGTAAAGTCTTCATCAGATAGATGACCAGGATTCACCAATAGACTGGATTTCTTAAAAAAATAATTCGGATGCTTTTCAACGTGTAGCTTCGGTATCACTTGATCCAGTATTCTAAGTACATGAGTAGACAAGTATAGAGGTGACCAGTTTATCATGTCCAGTACAGGACTCTTCGAGTTCTCTTCGAGTTCTTCGAGAAGAAGTGTGACGAAGATATATTTGGTTAAAATTTTGTACGAAATCTACAAAATAACAGCAATTATCAAAATCATAGAATATTCCATCATTAATTGCTGCTTGGCATAATACCAAACCGAAGCATTTATATGCTTATATAGTGCAATAATGTATAAATAGATGCCTATATCTATGTTGGAGTTGCATGGAGGAGCAATACATAAATAGAACGTCGCCCCATTTGTAATTCTTTTGGTATCATAGCTTGTTTTTCTACTACTTAAGTGAAATTGAAAATTTAACCCCAAACAACTTATTACCGTAATAAAAATAGTGTATGCAACTCATATTTAATGGCTATTAAGACACTCACATTCATTATGATATAATTCTCATGCTCGTGTCTTAAGAGCCATCGTTAAATGGTCGTTGCATAATATACTAATAATTATAAATAAAAGACATATTAATTAAGGTATTAAGTTACACTAATTTTATAGTTACACTCAAAAAAATATCATCTGATGATTTAAAAAATACAATACCCCCGACACGTAGTAGGTTAACAATATTTAGTTAATAATTTTGATATTGAAAAATAGATATTGTAAATTGAAGTACTATATGGCATATATGCGTAAGTACCTGTTGCTTCCCGAAACTTCTAGAGCTGTCAATATCTTCTAAAACCTTAAACAGTACATCTAAAACAGTTTTGACGGTACTGTTAGGTCCGTAATGATTCAAGAGTATATACTCTGCTGCAGGAGTACGAATCTGCCATGCTGATGATTGGACTCCGTATCCAACTAAGTACATTCCCTAAAAAGTTAATGCATAAGATATGACCGTGCACTGCTGGACAATAATGGCTGGAGACTTTTATTTAGATGCGCAAGGTTTCGCGTACAGGCATTGCTGTATTTCATTTTTTTTCACGCCAAAGATTAAAACTCCCTTTTTAAGATTATTTATAAATCATAGAGTAAAACTACTGATATTTCCAATTAATTTTATCCAGCAGCGTATACGTAGTGTCGCGAGCAAAAAAAATAGGATAACTATTTTTTCTGTCTATTTGAATAATATTTATCTCTATTTGAATAATATTGGACAACTAAAAATTAAAGTTAGATATACCCAACTAGATTTTAGCAAAAATACGTTATAAGACTTGTTCAATTTTTTTTTGCTCACGACTGTACATAGATAGCAAGTTGTATAATTCAAAGGTATAAACTTATACTCCTAATGATATGATTGATATATTATATTATATTTTTTGGATAATGTTAATGGCATAAAAGACAAGTTATTAATAGATCTAAAGTTAACATGCATAAATATAGACTTTGGGAGTCTCTTATTCTCCCTCTTTATATGAGTACATAAATATATTTTTTATAAATATGTGAAGATATCTGTTACCTACCGTCTGAGCAGCTTGGTGATACATTAGACAGTCTGAATGACCGAGACAAATCCTTGCCGGAAAGTCAGTTGATGAGGGCCATGCATCTATGCCTATGGCAACTAAAATTCGAACATCGATCGATATATTTGATAAAGCAGGGGACAAAAATTCCACTCTAATTCTAATTCCACTTGGTTCATCTACTATGGCAATCCTGAAATCTCTTGGATCGGGAAATCTGGGAACGTTTCCCCCTAAAACATTTTATTTAAGAGACAATATATATATATATATATATATATATATATATATATATATATATATATATATATATATATATATATATATATATATATATATATATATATATATATATATATATATATATATATATATATATATATATATATATATATATATATATATATATATATATATATATATATATATATATATATATATATATATATATATATATATATATATATATATATATATATATATATATATATATATATATATATATATATATATATATATATATATATATATATATATATATATATATATATATATATATATATATATATATATATATATATTGTTGTGTTATTGTGTCATATGGTTATGGCAGTTAGTTACATCCTCTACCACCTGCTCAGGGGTTCCGTGATACATGTGCTCAGAATGTAGATTATTTTCATGTGAAAATATCTTAGCCATTGGTTAATAATTTTTAATAAACTGCTCATCAACAGATTCGGCTAACGCAAAATTATTGTCCATTTTTATGATATTGTCAAATAGTAGACCGGTTTTCAGCATATGAAAACCTAATCTTTTCTCTGTGACTGAGTATGTTTTAATGTTCAAAATCTTGTGTATTGTACAGGGTGGAGAAATCCTTGTGCAAAATTCGGTGAAAGTGAAAAGGTGAAGTCCTCGCAAGAAAATTGTCTACATTTTTGACGGTTTTTAAATTCCGCATAAAATTTTAGCCTAGTGTTGTATCGGCAATTATTTTTACGTAATTTTTAATTTTTACTAAATATTTATTAAATTGTTAAAGAACGCTTTATAGAAATTGGCACTTTTTCATATTTTTTTTATTCTTAAAACTTTATCTTGGAAGAAATTGGATTTTTATGACATCACTGGATTCGCAGAATTATACAGAGTGTACGCTATCTCATGTTAAACTTCAAAAATAATAAAAATCATAATTGTTATCAATACCTATTCATAATCACTATGCCTGTAATTGTACCAAAATCGAAAAATTGGTTACTTCTTTGGGATTGTTACCATTCAACGGGGTATTTGAGGAGAGACCATTCGAGCGTTTTTTTAAATATAGCGTAACTTTTTTTATACGGGTCAATTCGAAAATGTCCTTTTTCTCTTCTGGATTGTAACATTTTCGCAATTTAGACGCATTTATTTGGTCCACCCTGTATAAAGCCATTACTTTTATTTGCATTTTCATAAAAAACATACATTGCATATTACCCAAATCAGTTTTCCGAGTTTTGAAACTGATTTGGATAATGTTTTAAAATTGAAAATTTAACTGAGTAGGCTTAGGGGCTACTTGTCGCCATGGAAAAGTAGATTCTGAAACAATGGCAAATGTCAATAGTTTTACCGCCGTTACACCCGTAGGCTTAAATTTTATGAGGTATTTAAAAATGGCCATGAAAAAATTGAGAAAATTCCCTTGTTCCTCAACTTCATCAAATTTTGCACAAGAATTTCACCACTCTGTACAATACCGTTGTAATAAAGATTTTGATGATTAAAACATACAGGAGTGGTGATCACTGCCAGTTATCCTGGCAGGATCGCCATGTAGTGAGTAAACCACCAAATTAATAGAGACACTAAGGTGTGAATTTTTGGTGGGTTTGCTTATCTGACTGACTTGTTTTTATTTTTGCAATCTTTACTAAACAATCCCGTGTTTCTTACCTGGCCCGTAATAAATATGTCGCACAGTGGGAACCTTTAAAATATTATATTGCGTCACACTGTTCAGAACCTTGCCTGGTACACCACAGAGAACTGACTCATCTACATGTAGAGGAGAATTTGGGATATCTTTGGAAGCTGCTGCCGCCAAAAGTTCAACTAATCTAGCTTGAACTTTATCCCTGCTCAAAGAAAAGTTATTTTTGTTAAAAGAGAGAACATATATAATATAAGTACGATGATATTTGATTATATTAATTTTTGTCAATTATAGTATAGTCAATTGTCAATAAGTAGGCCTATTTTTTCATAAAAAAACATTAGAAAATATTTAATAAATTCTTTATAAACAAATATTCTACAATTTTAATGTAGGTACTCAGAAACACAAGTGCAATATACTTGCTAAGATATAAGATATGATAATATTTTCTCCTGTTAAAATAATCAGTAACCATCAAACTTTACCTCAGGATTTTGTTTTTGGACCAATTTTTATATCTAGTATTACCACTTGAAAGCTTTTTGCTCTGATCGTAGGCATTACGAAAACATTGTTTCAACGCGGCATTGAAACCAGTGCATCTAATTTCCAAAAAAAAACAAAACTGTACAAAATAATAAAAAAATAAAATAGTTATCAAGACAGCAAACATGAATACGTTGCAGATGAAATGCAGTATTCGACAAATAAATCACGAACAATATAGGTTATTGTCAATGACTCGAATAAGCCACGAAAACAATGTACAGATGTTCAGTACAGATGACTTTAATTCCTTTGTCATAAATATTGCAAAAAATTCAAAGGAGAACATATCAATACCGTATCTAAATCCTATTGAAAAAACAATCAAAATATCCAATATCCACAGGTTTCGTTTCTTCGCCTATTGTCGAAACTGAGGTTGACACTATTCTCAGAAACCTCTCCAATAGCTCAGCGAGAGAAATTTATGACATTAGTCATAGATTGGTAAAATTAATTAGAGAAGGAATCACAGTACCATTCACAATCATTTAAATAAATGTTTTCATAAGGGTAAGTTCCCAGCGAAATATCAGTTTCAAAATTTTACTGTGTAAGTTATATTGTATTTTCGCCTAAATATTTCATATTTGTTTATATTGACAATGCTAAAACAATTTGACATGTATTGTACATGTGTGTGTATTATTAATTATTGAAAGTAGTGTTAGCAAACCTGCGTAAATATCCGTTTGCGTTAGTGTAGTCGCCCCAGGTTTTAAACGACGAGGTGTGCAGCCTGACCCTAGCGTATCCTGCAGGATAATCCGAATCAGTTTCGATAACGGAGTACTTCGGCCTGGTGTCGGACTCGTACAGGCTAGGGCTGGAGAGACAGTCGAGCCTTATCATATATTTCAATTTATTTGAGTCGATCTAGAAATTACTCAGCATAAGCATGGATTATACTCGTATACCACTTCTATTAGTTTATATACCAACCAATTTGCTTGTATTAATTGTATAATTTCTAACTACTTAAAAATATATTGATATTTACGTCAAGTCGATTATCATCGCATATTAAATACTTTGAGGCAAATCTTGAGTCTAACATTCCTGCTCCACATAACAGCCTCTGCACCAATCTTTCTGTCACGGACTTTGCCAAGAGCCATGATTTTTCTGAAAGGAAGGAGAGGAATTATTAATTTATTATTTTTTCATAATTATTGTTCAAATGCATATTTTTTCGGGTCGTTTCAATATTCATGTAATTAGATAGTTCAAATACTTTCAACTCTCGAAATCACATGGACAATTGCAACACAAAAGCAAGAAATAAAGAACAATCGACAACTTTTTAGTTCCATAGCAAATATGAGAAATAGATAAGTATACCCAGAACATGCAAAGCGATGAAACTTCAACCGATTAAGTAGACGAAGTAGTTGAAAAAGACAAAATGAGGGGTATGTTTGCAACATAAAACCCATCTGCATTGCATTAATAATAAAATACAGAAGGCCGGAAACAATGAACTGTTGAACCATAACTTACAATTAGTAAACGCTACAAAGTATATAGGGAAATATTAGGGACTTATGCTTTAAAAAAATGGTACTGATCCGTATCCGTACGGTATCGGCCTATGATACTGAGGAAACATAAGTTAAACGTCCTCTACGTATCTGTATCATATTCTGTCATATTTTCCAACATCGAATTTTGTTTTGCTGTTGCTTGCAAAAATATGTTTGTACTTATTTTATCTTAAAATATATTTATTCTAAAATGGAGGATATTATCAATAATCAATTACAAAAATTTTAATTATCAAAACGTTTAAGTAAATATATACATATATTATCAATTTTGAAATTATATTTTTTTTTTGTTTATTTGGCTCTTACTTTAAATTCCTTGTTATTCTATCTCAATGCATTACATTTACATCTCTCAATATACTACTTTGTTCAATAAAATTGCGAGTGTCGGTTTCACTATTGTCTGCATCATCTTTGTCACATTCAACATCCTCGTATTTATCGTGTTCCAAAAATGCTTCGATTTCTTCGGCTTCATCTGTCGTCTACATACATTTCGAGATTTGTGCACTATTTTCCTTGACATTCAGAACAAATAATGGAACATCTATTCGAGCTTTTCTACATGTACATGCGGCTTTGGAGCAATTTGTACACCTGCAGTTCATTGTTTTCAACAATTCTTGTGGAGCAGCTTCGTTTTTGATAGTAATAGGGAACAAACCGATTTTTTTTAAAAAACATTTTCCTAAAGGGCCTATTTAAAACGGTATTTAAACGCATCTTGAACTACCTGACGACGCCTGGCCTATTATAAAATATATATTTTTCTGAAATATGAAATATAGTTTTGTCAACAACTAAATAAAAGTTATTATTGGCCTTATATTTAAACTATAATAGAAGTATGGCCATAAAGCAATTAACAAACGTAACAAAATATAAAGATAAATTAGATGAGTTACTAGATTAATTGGTTGGCATCATCAGTAACCGGCTGTTGACATAAAATGCGTCTGGAATGAGTAAAGCCTGCTATAAATTGTTTGATTCGAAATTAGGACCATTCAAATATAATAATTCCAATGTTTGTTTTTCAGTTAAATCTGCCTGATAATTGCTCTAGTGATGTGCATCTGCGTGTTGCATAACTAGTCATTACGATGCTTGGCCAAAATGGTCAGCGAAGCGTGGGCAGTTACATGCTTATATAAATAAATATCTGCTCATATAATAAAAATCTTGGTGTTGTTTTCCAGTTTGCAAACAATTGAAAATTATAGAGCGTGTCAAGCGATTTCCAAGTAAACCACAATTGTGTATGTACATGTACACGTAAAATGGCTGACACCAATTGATACCTAAAAATAATAATCTTTAACATTATATATATATATATATATATATATATATATATATATATATATATATATATATATATATATATATATATATATATATATATATATATATTCAATAGGTTCAACAAGATTTTATGCATTTTAAAGTTTAACATCTTCTGGATAACTGTATGCCTAATGCTTTTATATATAATATGTTCAAATAGAACAAATATAAATAGTAGACTAGGTTTGTGTATTTTAAGAATTTGAGTTCCGTCAAAAACTAATGTCATAAAACGTCACTGCAAGTGTTGGAGTATTAATATTTTAAAGTCAAGTATAAATGATCAATGAATTAAATCGTATACTGCTCTGAAGATCCTCAAGAAAGGCGAAAGAACTTGTACAACTTCTAAGTGGTTCGTTTTCGTGTGTGTAGTGGTTCGTTTCCGTATGTATGTCCAGATATAGCACTGGTAAGTGTGTTTTCCTTCTTATTCGTCTATTTGCTTATTTCTATGTAATGAAATGCTACAAACCCAAGATTACTTTTCACAAAACAAATATGAAGAATTTCAAAGATAATACTTTGTACGATTTACCATAATCTTGCATCTAGCGGAAATCTTGTTTTCCGACATTTTGATTTTTTGATTTTTTTTACTGGAACCCTTTCATTTGATATCCATATCATGGGGGTGCATAAAAAAACATAGTATACCATCTTTGGAAATCCGCCATATTGGATATAGAGTGACGTCATTTTATTTTCGTATTCTTCTCAGCAAACCGTTTCATTTTATACCCATATCATGAAAGTGCATAAAAAATACCTAGTCCGCCATCTTTGAGAGTCCGTCATATTTTATTTATTGTGACGTTATTTTATTTTTCGCATTCTTTTCAGCAAACTGTTTCATTTGATACTCATATCATGGAAGTGCATAAAAAAACTAGTCCGCCATCTTTAGAGGCCGCCACATTGGATTGGAGTGACGTCACTTACCTAACCATACATTTTTATCCAAACTAATCGTGTATGCAAAATTTCGGCTTAATCGGTTTGAGGATAACTGCTTTAAAATTCAGTTGCAAGATTTGACCCGAATAAACATACATAATACATACATACATAGCAGGTTAAATAAAATCTTGTGAAAAGAAATAACAATGGAGACATGACGCGATGAAGAGATCGAGAGATGAAGCTTTTGGACTCACCAATACTGAAAATCACCAATACCTACTTGTACGTTCTCTTTCATGGACAAACTCTTAGACCGGGAGGTAGTGAAAATTCTTAAAATAAAATAGCAAGATGGTAATATGAAATTAAAAATCTGTTGGTAGGCATTTACAAAAGGAGTAGAACAAACTAAACAACTTAAATTAAGTAAGGCAGAGATTGATTTTAGAATCTGGTAGGATTAATTATACCAAAGTGAAATAAGGTGAGTGGACCACATTTCCATATAGACCAAGAGTTAGTGACACATTTTCAGACGTGATTTTACCCAATTTGCCTTTGAGAGCCTTTTTTAAAGTTAGTTAACATTTTTTGTTTGCAAATTAAGTGTTTTGATACGATTTCTCTAGGACATCCATGTGTTCCCAAATAAAGTTAGAGTAAAATACTACAGTTACAATGCTCATTACAATGTCATAGGCATAGCGTTTGCGTGAGCCAAAAAATTATTTATCCGCGTTTCTAATAAACAGGCTGCCATGAAGAAGTATGTATACATGTGTACTAGGATAATATATGAATATAATATATGAAGATAATATATGAAGATAATATATGAAGATAATATATGAAGAAGATAATATATGAAGAAGATAATATATGAAGAAGATAATACATGAAGAAAATATATGAAATCCACCCGTGATTATTATTTAATTAATCATTTATTATCATCAGAATATGCATATGATAATACCCTCCAAAATGCATACTGGGTAAAATCACGTCTGAAAATCTGTCACTTCCTCCCGGTCTATGTGTGAAGCTGTCAAACGTTCAACAGTTTTGAAAATTATTGAGAAGCACTGAACACCTAACGAAAATAACAGCAATATTTCTGCCTCAATAGCTTACCTGAAGACGTCGAAACGTTGCGCTGTAGTTTTTTATTGAAAATAAAATTCAAATTCTGTAGCTGCTCGGTACAGAATCTCAACTTAGCATTGGGTAACACCAGCTCCGGCAACTTTTTCCACTTTGCACTTTTCCCCGACGACGAGCGGTCACTTCTCCTGGTAAACATTTCGCGAGAGCCGCGACGAAATTTCACAAGACTGCCACCACTAATAAATCTTGACCCATCACGTATATCGCGGAGCAATAGCTTAGCAACGCAGAAAAAAATAAATTGGTTAATAGGAAATTATTGTTTCAATGACAAATAATTTCTAGGGATAATTAAAAAATAAACGCCGACTGTTAACTCGACTTAACTAGACAATTGTGCACAATTCGATTGTAGTGCTTCAATAGCCTTTCGTGTTTTCCGGTAATCTGTGGAAGTGTCATTATTACTGGCCCCCACTTTACTTCCGATAGGTTCACTATGGGCCGGATGGCCCTTTGTTCAGTTCTGTCGTTATTTCAATAGCTATAATTAGGTTGTTTACGGACATGGATGCTGTTCCAATAATATGTAAATTCCGAATATTACGTCTATCGTCATTATCATCATCAGCATACTATGCGTTCAAGTGTGTAGTTCGCAACAAACTAAGTTCCTCGAAAGAGAGTCGGGCATGATGTCGAAGATAATTAACGCATTTATTGCCAAACGTATTACGTAAAATTTTAGACAATAGGCCAATTAAATAGATATTTTATTTACATACAACATACACCAGAACGTACGTAAAGAATTAGATAGCCGATACATTTTGTATAAAAGAAAATCATCATCCGGGGTTATCTTGAACAAAAACTATATTTGCGCAAGTATAACTATTTCTTTCTTTATGTTATTGCTTTTAAGCTATAGTTTTTAAGCTTTTTTTAAAGGTTTTAAGTTATTGCTTTTATAGCTTTTAAGTTATTACTTTCAACACATTTTTACGATTTTACGACTAAGACAGGCGAGGAGAGAGGTAAATGGACTGAGAGGCATAGAAAAGAAAAGGCAGGAAAATGGGAAAAAAATCAAGTCACCTATCAAATTATCGATTTTCTCTATCTAATTTTTATTCTGAGTCATTGTCAGATTGCTCCAGTGAGTTTTCTCCCCTGTCCATCTCTTCACCTAACAATTCTACATTTATTTCATCAGGGTCATCTTAATTATTCTCCATCAGGTCCCTGATGTCTTCGTCTGGAGCGTGTTCACAAAAATTGTTGTCGATTTTTGTATATTCACTCATTATGTTCTCAAAAGTTGCAGCTAAGTGTGAATTTCCTTCGAAATGGTCATATCTGGATTGAATTTCCCTCAAAACCTCTTCAGGATTATATGAACATAATGCCACATGCGCTAAATACAGAAATTATGTTGCTTTTTAAGGTAGGATCAACATTTTTTTCAATAACTTTGGGAACTCAATCTTACATAAAATCTATGATGCCGTTTCCACTTCATTGAAATACTTCTCCAATACATTTTTAAAGACCTAAATAGAGCCATATATAGTCCAAGTACTGACACATATATAAGTAAAGTACATCCAATCTGAATTGAAACCGCATACAAAGTAATAGTCGGTAATATAAAGCAGCCGCTTTTGACGCTTTTGATTTACAATACGTGATTAAAATTCTTGACATTTTTTTTAATTCGATGACATCAACAAAAACCTATCAGCCATGCCACATTCAAGAAAAGATGAGCCTCTTAAAAACGAAATCCACCGGTATGGGACTTTTCCACAAAAGTCGATAATCCAACCTTTACACACGCTCAAATACAGACTGTGAGAAATACCCCCAATTTTGATGAATTTATTACCACAAGCAAAGAACGATAAAAAGAGAATGTAGCAAGAGCCAATGAACTAACTATGCAACATTTTATGTCATCTCGAGGTTTCCACAAAGTAGGTGAATAATTTTTTGGCACATATTTTTGTCCTACAATGAGTCTAATTGCAGAAATTTTCTGTTGAACAACTGTGAGCTGGCCACGAGAAAAACAAATTTAACGACAAGCATTTTTTTAAATATGAAAGCGGGCTATTAATACGCCGAGGAGCTGAATTTTAAATACATATGACTCTACTTTTAGATCAGTAGAATTTAATATTACTTTAGCGAATTTCAATTAGTTAAAATTAAAAATACTCACAAATTACGGACGTGATGCCAACGCAAAATCCATTTGTGTGAATCCATTACATACTGTCGGTATTTATGGACCTACCTAGTTTTTTGTAAACATATGCCTATCAGACTGAACAAAAACTCCGGATATAATGTCTACCAGGATATAGAATAATGCAAAGTAATCAATGCGCCATTAAATCCTTTTCATAATACGATTTATTTAGGGCGCATATATGTACTGACTGATTTTTCCCGATTCATATTATCAAAGCATTCTGTAGACAGATATTTATTACTGTTTTGTAATTCATAGTTCACATAAGCAAATTTTATCGTGGACAAAGTGTTTTCCTTTCTGTTTCTACCTCGTGTACTATGTTTTGGCTAATATTTACTCACTGATGAAAAAAAGTCTACAAGCACTTTTATCGGACAAGGGTCACTCATCCGCACTAAGTAAACCAAAATAAATATTTACTTGTTTATGTGATATTTAAAGAACTCTCGACTAAAATTAAGATGCAGCAGAAAATCAGTAATGTTTACAAAACAAAACTTGTAAAAACGGAATATGTAAATTGATTTCCTATGAGCAAAACATCAAAATTATGAAATAAAATACTAAACACTAAAGCAATATAAACGAATATTACTGCACAGATCTCGAAATAACGTCTTTGTCCAGGGAGAGGTTTTTTATAAATCGATGGTAGCAATGCCGAAAAACATTTGCAAAAAAGGCAAAACTCTAAATCAGATAAAGCCAAACATAATAGAAGAGCAAAATGTTTTAGACCCAAAGAAGAAAGCTGATGTAAATTATCTACGGTCCAAACATGATGGGAACGACTAGAGAGAGAATGAAGAGCTTCTTCTCGATTTTTACAAGCACATCCTTGATCAAGCTGAAGATGTTGATGGTCATGAAATGACCATCAACAATCCCAATGAAATGCTATGCGTACCAAGGAAATGCTATGTGAACCACGAGAAGAAATTACAGAACCTCGAGTTTAAAATTAATTTTATAAGATTTCCTAAAATAATTTTTCTTTTGTAGTAGTATAGTTGGCTTTATTTTATTGAAAACAGTAACAACTATCCTGGATAATTTTTAAGATCGTGTGGGTAATATTAATGAATGTATCAAAACTCACATTCTCCAATTTTAATTGTTGCAAAACTCACATTCTCCAAATCTATGCTTGCAAAACTCACATTCTCCAAATAAATATTGTCAATTTCTTGAATTTAGACAGTTTTAAGTAATTTGTATGTATATTAATCAAAATCTTATTTTATTTTTGAATTTTTATATTAACTATAATATTAACAATCTAAAAAATTTCAGTCTAGAAATTTTTGCGATTTCCCAAAAATTAATTATGGTAGAGAGTTTTGAAACTAGGCACCTCATATATAATCACCAGATGTCATAATATTGAAACAGATAAAGTCCTCCATAATCCGATTATTCCTTTGACTGAGTAAGTACTCTCTAGTCTCAATTAAAATTGCGTTTACGTTTTTTTTACGATTACTTTGCGAGGTTCAATTATAACCTATATTTATAATTATAATCTATATTTCAAAATCCTTTGGCCTCAAATACGGGCATTCGCTGAAAATAACAAAACCTTGCGTTCCAAACAATTCGATGACATTAAGGTGTTTCGCGTATACGAATGTAATCAGGGTTTTTGCACTATTTGCCCTAGACCCCGAAAGCCTTCGACATACTCTGGAATCCTGGGTTACCCCACACACTGGATATCGTACAGATGTGACCTCTGCATTTCACGCGGATGATATTGAATCATTACGTCATTAATATCATGACTGATAAAGGCATTATTATACAGTCAGCTGACGCCATAACACTCTCATAATCGTGGCCTGGCCTGCATACTATCTACTGTAATCATGGTGTAGAAGTCGCAAAAAATCAGATTTGAAAGACAATAACAAATCCTTAGAACGATCACCAGAAATTATGCAACAAAGGCTGCCCAATATTAAATATTACATATACCTACGTCTCATGTTACTATTTAGTAGACAGTTGAGATGATCGAAAAAAAGGTATGTCTATAAAATATTAAGACATACCTATTATGTATTATTATACATTCAGTATAATAATACAGTCATAATAAGAAACATCGCTTATTTTTACAACCATCTTCATAACATTTTATAATTATGAGGATATAAGGATCGTAAAGCTACTGACTAACAGAAAGTTAAGAAGAAGAGGCGCCATGTATAATATGCCTTAAGTAGCAAGGCTCCAAAGGGTTATCTCTAAAGACCCTGAAGAACGATTCGGTACATTAAAGCAGCAATGGGCATAAATGCTTCTCATAGGGGCATTTTGTAGCTAATATGTCTTCCAGACGCTCTTCGGACTATCCCATTTGACTGAGAGAAATGAGCCAAGTAATCGAGCATAACAGAATTTGGTGGGCAATATCCAATATCCGTCATTAATTCCCCGGGATTTCTTCACGAGGAAATTAAGGTTCAGCGCGGCCCTATTTTCATTTTGAAAGCCTTTCTAGTAGGTACTAGGGTACAATCCAAGGACCTTGACGCCTGCTGAGATAAGGTAGTATTTATTCCAAGTCGTGTATGTTCAGTTTAAGAGTTCGGAACCTATTAATTGGACTCCTTTACAGCTTAAAATTCCGGAGAGACTGATTGGTATGTAAGTCCATCCAGAATGAATGACCCAATTTTCGTGGGTATTTTTCTTCAAACAAACAAACTAATGATATTTTTCTTGAGGACTGTTCTAATAGACAGGTCCTCTACTAAGGCGAGGTTTCTGTCGGCTTCCCGAAGATACATTCTCGAAAGTTATCTAGCATCCCATGGAGCAACACCTATCTTCTACCATAAACTTGATAATCATCATCTTCTGGCATCATAAAACGCCAAAACCTTATCGTCTTTCAACATAACGGGGCCACAGTAGTGGTTATACTTGTTTTTTCAATTTCACGGTGTTCACATCAACAAAAAGGTTAACTAACAAAATTGTAGTGCAAACGAGTTAAGAATGAAAAGTGACTTTTTCTAAACATATTTACCTATATAGTTTTGATACTGTTATTAATTAATTTTATATTTACGTTTGTAGGTGACCCAAATAATAATAAAGTCCATACCATCAATGTTGGCGTGCAGTGACTGCACGAAGCAAAGACATTTTGGTGAGATCTTTGGCGCGTTTTATTTGCATAGATTATAGATAGACCCCTATTTAACGACACGTCACTGGATAATATATTGTATGGCGTTGAACTGATTTGATTCAGAAAATTCCGTTGATGACGTGCACGCCAACATTCATGGTATGGACTTTAGTCATAATAACATACCTTAACATTCGAACCACAATGATTGGCCCATAAGTCAGACTTGTGCGGGAAATGGGACAGGGGACAGAGGGAAAATCATAGGAATATCATGAAAGAGAAATCATAGCACCCATAGTAATTAATTGATAAATATATAACTACTAAAATAAACAAATATTGGTTGCATGATGGAAAACAGAAATAATGTTATGCAAAATTTATAAAAAATAAATCTTATTTATGTAAATTTATATTTATTTATACAAGCATATTTATGTAGTTCAATAATATTTACTGTTAATGATATCACGTTTTTCCGTATCCATTCAATTAAGGCATTAAAAACAGTTAAGAAAATATTGCAAAACAAATAATTAAACATGTATATGTAGACCATGAAAAACCAAAATAGATATAAAAGGGATAACCCTCTCCGTTCAATATCCAACTGCAAAATCCATGACAAGTCACAGACCTCTTAAATAAAATAAAATTCTAACCAAACATAAAAAGTGGCACCCAAGCGAGAACCCAAGCGAGAATAACCTCCCAAATAAACCAGATTGAAACCAATTGGAATCAATTAGCTACGTTTTAGGGAATAAAAAACCTCAGCAACATTTTTTTGTCCGAGTGGCAGGTAAATTGTTATTAATAATGAAATTGCGAATTAAAAAAATATATAAAAAATCTATTTGAAAATACATTTTTTAAGTTATTTTGGCAAAAATAAACACGTTTTTTCTCCCGTAATTTGGTAAATATTTACTTATTGGTAGGAAGTACTTACGATGATTATAGTAGGTATTTTTGTTTTTGTTCTGGCTAGTAAACACTTATATTGTCCTATCAAAAGTGTCAAAATATACCTAATCATAATGTTATTAAATAGTTATTTACATATAAAAATCAAAAAATAACTACACAAACACTCGAAAAACGCTGAGAAACTGAAAATAAACTGTCGCAATACAAAGATGACGTCACATTCCCCTCTGCCGGATCCCCCGCAAAAGTTACGGGATAACCTAATTTAACCGATCTTGGAACTAGCCTACCATTTTAGCTCCCTTGTCAGTTGGCCATGTCAATTTTCAATAAAAACAAGTGCTAATTGAACTAATTTTAAGCTTTCACTTCATTCACAAAATAATTGTATGCCTCTTTAATGATTGTGCGACTTAACACAATAATCGAAATACAATATTTAAACATAAAACGGCTTACCACTTCTTAAAACAGTTCAATTTGCTTGCAGTATTTGCAGTAATGTTGGTATGGATATTATTGACACTATTGACAGTTGACGTCAACGTAACAATGAAACTAAAATGGCATATTATAGGACAGCTTGATTTTCTAAGACCTACCTATGTACCTATTATAAGTATCTTATGAATCTATGAAATTCTCCCTCGCATATTATCATTAGCAAAACATCATATTCGATTAATTAACGATATCTGCAGAACTTTTAAATTATTTATGGTTAATCAATAATAAATTGCTATTTAATGCACATACTTGAGAAAACAACTCTAGTAGCATTTTAGAAAACAGTAGAAGTGAAATATACTCAAGCTCAGTTATTGTAGTGTCTCTCTAGCGTGTTTTAAATTCAAATCCTGTAGTAAGCATCTGCGTGCGGTAAATGCATAAAACGTAGATGGCTTTCATTATGTAGAAGTAAGTAACTAGACAATTGGTACTAAATACCTACTAGTAGCATCTATGTCATTAGATTAATACTGCATATGGGTACAAGTAGGTACCATCGCAAATTGGTATACCTGCTACAAGTAGGTATATTAAAAGATGTTTTAAATATTATTACTTACTCCTGAATCGTGAAGATAATTATTTTTCAATTATTTTAGGTGAAATCTTAGAATTTAACAAATATTTCTATGAATACCTACTGTTTCGCTGATTTTGTCAAACTTTACCTGGCATCATATGTTACGACCCAACATATTTACCTAACCAGGGCCACTCGAAGCGGGCACGACACGCGGGCGGCACTTTCAGGGGGTGGCAAATATAGCGATCTCATCATGTTCACCAATTTATTCTCATATATATGCAAATTTGCATGCCACAATTATTATTTTTTACAAAGCCAGGTATTGGAATCTATCGGAATTAAAATGCAAAAGGTCTGCTGGTTTGAACCACTTTAAAATCAGTAAATACCTATCTACTCGCAAAGAATACCACATTATTGGTATAGGAATTGGTATAGAAAGACTGAATGAAATGGCATAAATGATCATTTATGCCATTTGTTGATAGATTACCGTCTATTTCGTGATACGCCTCTGTTTCTAACCTTAAAAATAATCGCAAACAAACCGTGTCATACATTGGGGCAGAGATTTATTCACATATTTTTTTATTATAATCATTGATATGGGTGTAGTCCAGGCTCATTGTTATGTTATTTTTTGTCAAATTAAATTGACTACTACGGAACAAAATGCATTTTTGCTGCAGCATACCTGAACCGTACAAGCACCACAGTTCATCAGCCCTCCAAATACAAAATTATAAATCCGCCAGTGGCGGGGCGGCATAGTCGGTTTTGCACGCGGGCGCTGAAGCGGCTAGCGGCGGCCCTGTCGCTAACCATTTCCAAGGTTTTAACAGTAGGTTCATAGTCAATTAAGGTAATTTAATTATAGAAAAGAATCTTGTGCAGTCATGCTAGAGTGAATTTTAATTACTTCATAGCCTTTATGGTTAAATGATGCTAATGCAATTACTAGATTCGTGCAGTTTGTCAAAGCAACGATTATGCTACACAAGGATTTGTTTTGTATGACAAACAATGTACCGACCTATACGTATTATATAATATCGTATGATATGGTACCTACAGCACACCTGCATATTATGGTAGGTTTACCTACTTACCTAGCATATTTTGAATACCAATTTCTACTTTATTTAATCACTATATTTTTGATTTCATCATTTATACTTATAAATACGTGTACACGACATAAGGACATAAGGCCAAGGAGGACCAGTTTTGTCACAATTACCTACTTTTGTCATATATAGGGTCGGCGACTGACCAAATAACTGACCAAACACCATTCTTGTGAAACAGCTCTCCAATAGACCGTTACAATATTACATTAAAATATGACATTGATGCTAATAAATATGATATCTGTATCTGTAGATCTTAAGAGACCTTTCCAAACTATAGATCGAGACATCTTGTTAAAGAAACTACAAGTTTGCCAAATGGGTGGCAAAGTATTAGAATGGTTGCGACGTGACAGCTTGTCACTTTTATACCTTGTCAGGCCCAATAACCTACTATACCTATTTGATTATATTCAAAGCTACTATGAAATGCACTTTACAAAACCAGTTGCGTAAAATTTTACTTTTCGTAACTGGTTGTGAAAAATAAGACGTTTTCTAACGTCAACGGGTTTTGAAAAGTATCACTTTAAATGTCAAAATTTTAAAAAAACTTATCTAACTAGATCAACATGCATAAAAGTGGTCTTCATATTACCGAATTTATGTAACCAGTTGTGAAAAAGTACTATTTTGTGTAATGAGCAGATTTCCGCAAAAGGATACGTGTTAAACTGAAATGTATACAACACTGAATTTTAAACGTTTAAAAACAATCCAGTAGGTTTGTAACGGTGTGACAGCTTGTCACTTTCATAGCTTTTCAGGTCTAAATAACCTAGTATGAAATGAATTTTACAAAACTAGTTCCGTAATACCTATTTTACTATTCCTAGGTTGTGAAAAGTAAGACGTTTAAGTTTAAGTAAGACGATGAGCCTATATATTTTAATATTACACGACCCAATATAATCATTAATAAAACAACACAATATATGTATAGATACCATTTAATATACCAAATTAACCTCAGTAGTAGAATCACTATTACCTAGTGCCTTAAAGATCTAGGTACCTACCTCAAAATGTGAAGGTCTAATAAAAAAATATACCTTCATTCTTCATTTGCATTTGTCATTCGTGAAATGGAACTATAATGCCTATAATTATATAAATACTTCTAATCTAATGTCATAATAATCTTTGCACTTTTTTCCAGATTCTTATAAAAGACAAAAAATACGGCAATACCTACCTTCCTTCGTCTAATACATCTACGGCCTTCGCTGCGTACTGTGTGAAACTTGTGGTGAGGGGTGATAGACGGGTAGACCGAAAATACTCTGTATTACTAGCGTTTTGAACTACCACGAAATGGTGCAATTCAGTAAGAGACCGTAAGATGCCGCCAGCGTTCGTATCAGTAGAGGTTCTGTAACAGCTGGAGTAGGATGGTGCTTGGTGCTTACTGCTTTTCGATTTCGACTATCTGCGTCTGCGAGCATCGTGCTTTGTGTCCGTGTGATCCGTGCTGAAACAATGAAAACGGCCTAAACCTTATGTGCTGTGCTATTTTAACCAAAAAATAACTGAAAATGAGCTTGTGATGTGCTGGTTTACTAGTGTTATATAATGCACTCTCTATTAATTACTGGACGATTGTTATCTCGAGCAATTTGGAATGGAATCGCTAACATTTCAACTGCATCAGATCCCAATATTCAAAGAAAAACTGAGCCCCATTTAGTGTCAGCTGTTTGCGGCTTTTCAAAGGAGAGGAAATTCCAAAGACTGATCAAAGGGCAGTTCGGTGACGATGCCTGGTTCACGGCGAAGTACAAATCTGCGGATGTATTGGGTAAGTGTTAAGAAAACATAACCTAACCTTTGAACATCGTGACATTCGTGACGTTAGTCATTTGAAAAACACCAAACAACTTGCATAATAGCAAGTATTGCTCGTATTATTTGTAGCACTTATTTTAAGGTTTAGGTATATAATAGAATTATTTAATGGGATTAGTGGGTCTTTGAGGAAAATTTAACAATCTTGACATTGTGTTAATTTACTCTTAATTGGTAGTGCACTTAACATACGAACTATAATACATAGGCAACTTGCTGTAGAGAATAATATAATAATAATATCTCTACCCCTCATTATAACCGAAAAGGTTACCCAGTCAGAGACGTGCGTTGTGCGTGAGAGGGGTCGGCATATTATTATTCCGCGAACCGTATGTGTGACCTGGATCGACTTAGGTTGGTAAATTATAACCACCATTCAGTGCAGGAATGAGGGAAACCTGGAAACCCCTCATTAATTAGATCTTGGGGATAAATTACTGAACATTTATTTCGCACCAGTGCGCGGTATCGAGCACACACTGCTGCGGGAAACGTACCTAGTACCTGTTTCAGTTTAGCAAGTCAGTATCTCATTACTTTATTATACATACCTTGCAAAATAAATGTTTACTGACCGAA
>CAXKVY010006096.1:0-29506 GCA_964058915.1 Tetropium fuscum
GACCACTATTATAAAAGTTGTGTTAGGTTTTAGACAAAAGCTGCAGCTATTGTCTGAATGTACATACTAATTTTAATAATATCCAAAATGAGGGTATAAAAGGGCAATGGAAAGAACACAATTGTTGACTTCGACACTGGGATTTTGTTTATACTAGTTATAGTCCTCAGTCCTCAAGAACAGCTCGGATTTTGTTGACTATTTTTGAACATTTTGTTTCTTTATACTAATAATTTTTTTGGAGATTTTTGAGCGAGTGAGGAATTATTTATATTATGTATATTGTGTGAACAATATCTATGATACGTATATAAAAAAAATAGTTTTGTCTCTAATTTTTCCTAAAAGAATATTCATATATTAATTTCAGTATAAAAGGTAGATGTCAAAAAGGACATAAAAATAAATATAAATAGAAAAGTAAAAATTGGTTTATTAATCTTATCTGCCAAAAACTGGCCGAAAATAATATTGTGTGAGGTCAAGCAGAAAGTGATGCTGGTCAAAACTACTAAATAATACTAAATAATGCCTTACAACGAGTTTATTCAACAAAAACAATGTTAATAAAATATGTATAAAAAAAGAATATATTTTCTTTATTCATGCATTCACTGGATGTGATACTACATCCGCTTTCTATAACAAAGGTAAACATTGTTTTATTAAAATTTTTAATTGAACAGCTGAAACTTGTATGGTTCAAGAGCAAAGTGAAACAGTGCTTTTTTAATAGAGGTATTAATTGTATTCTCATAATATTTGGGGCTAAAAATACCAAGAGCTTGAATGACCTGCGATATAAACGTTTCGTAGCATTAGCTTCAAAATATAAAAGCGTACAACTTCTTTAGTTACCTCCGACAGAAGATGCAGCGAAACTACATATTAAGAAAGTCTACTTGCAAGTCCAGCAATGGAAAAATATTTCTTCAATACCTCCTGAAGAATAGGGTGGGCAAAAAGATAATTATTTAACGCCAATCAAAATGACGCCACCAGCAGCAACTAACCACGTTTTAAAAATCATATTTTGCTCTTATAAAACAAGATGCGATTCGGCGCGTGGATGCAGAAAAAGTAGTCTTCATTGGTCATCTGTATGCATTGTTTGCAGTGGAAGTGACTACGATAACCATGCATCACTTGAAGTAGATGAAGTAGTCATCGAAAAGCAAAATATATGTGAAATGAAATTTTCTTTTTTTAGAGATATATAAAATAATGAATATCTTACAGTTAATAAAGACTTCCTAATTTTGTTCCACAAATTAATTTATTGTCATTATTACATAACAAACTTATAGGTAGTTGTTCATAACATTTGTTGCTATTGACATTTAATTTAATAATATTTTTAATATCAATTAAAAACTAACATAAATATCTATTTTATCCAAGTTGTCAATGGATATTGTTTAAACAATAGAAATAATTCCGTCCCCACTCCAAAAGGTTTCTGATTTTAAATAATATAAAAACAAATTTTAATATAATCAACACAATCTGAGCTGTTCTCGAGGAAGGTTGCCTGTTTTATTTATTTAGTGAGTATTAGTAGGTAAACATACTAAAAGTCCCCACTCAGAGGTAAGCAAGGTGCAGAAATATACGTAGAAGGTACTCTTCGTCACGATAGGGCCAATGTATATAAAATTCAAGCTATTCCATAAGATTAGTTCCATTAATCCTTTCGTTATAATTTTCCTCGCATAATTTCCGAGATATCCATGGTCAAAATTCGTTTTGCTTAGTTTTCGCGAAATAAACGAAAAACCGGAAAAAAACACCTTTGTGTCCTCCCTTCCTGCACTTCGCTCTTAATTTTTCATAGGACGAAGGGCCGACGAGTTAGCTAGCTTTTTTTAATTAGGGAATTTTGAGCGAGGTAATTCGGAAAATTTGAGATAGCGGAAAATGGACTAAATCTAGTTCATCTGGCAAAATGGCTCATTTTGTAGATTTTAATATTGTATCGAGTGGCCTACCACTAGGACGCATAATTTCCTAGATAAGCGTAAAACCGGAAAAGGGTACCTCCTACGTACGCCACTGAACTCTACTCCCCTCATAGGAGTGGGGACTTTTAGTATGTTTACTCCCTAACTAGTCCGAACAAAGTTTAGAATCCAAAAAATGTGATCCTTCCATTTCCCTCTACAACCTTGACTTGACTGGACTATAAATAAATCCACTGGTAATCATGTTCAGTATAGTGAGATTCAAATAATGAATATGCATTTTATTCAACTCATGAGTCGATCGATCGCCTGGTTCTGATGATGATATTGCATAAATAATGGTTCAATTTTAATTACTATATCTTATATAATTTTAGATTACGATCTCTAGATATAATTTTAGATTCCATCTATACTATCTAGGTTCAGGCATACCTTGGCTAACAAAACAACATATTATTAACTGGATTTCTTCATCATCCTTATTCCTATTATCACATACGCTACGTCATTCAGACAAGGTTGAACTCCACATGTCGCATTGTCGCCCACTTTAGAGACCACTTCTCAATAATTCGTAGGTGCGTTCTCTGAGTCATTGTACCTGTTGAGCAAGGTCCAGTTACAGGAGTATATACGACAGGACTACTTAAGCAGGTTTTTAATTACGTGTTTTTTTTTTGTTTAAGTGCATGGTAATTCTGTACGCACTTAAACGGATGCATGGTAATTCTTTACCGGGCTAAAGCTGCTTAAACTCATCAAAATAAGAACGCGAAGACGGTCATAAATTGTCGAAGAGAATAAGACGTTATTGTTTACCCGTTCTCAACAAATACAATTATTAGTTAATATATTATGCGAAATATTGTCATACATCGTCGATTCCAATGTCACATTCGCCTAGTTTGGAAACGAAGCAAAATCGATACATATCAAAGTACTAATCGGTATTTGTTTAAATTTGCTGCCATAATTACGTGTTTTTTGTTTGTTTAAGTGCATGGTAATTCTGTACGCACTTAAACGGATGCATGGTAATTCTTTACCGGGCTAAAGTTGCTTAAACTCATCAAAATAAGAACGCGAAGACGGTCATAAATTGTCGAAGATAATAAGACGTTATTGTTTACCCGTTCTCAACAAATACAATTATTAGTTAATATATTATGCGAAATATTGTCATACATCGTCGATTCCAATGTCACATTCGCCTAGTTTGGGAACGAAGCAAAAACGATTCATATCAAAGTACTAATCGGTATTTGTTTAAATTTGCTGCCATATTGTTTTAAAAAAAATTTTTAATAGGCTAACATCTGAGCTAATTGAGCCTTATCCTAACTCAGTAACTCAAAATTATTTATTTTTTAGGATAACACGAAACATCGCCAAGAGAATGTAAGGGTTTTCTTGTATCTTAACGGTAGATTGTCCCAACACCGAGGTAGTAATCTATCTTTGGCTCTCAGCGTACTTCCCAGCTCCTCAAACAGTTGGCGTACGTGTTCCCTTTTTTGCGTTTAATTCCTGTCGGCCAAAAAAACACGCTGGCATACGAGAAAAGAGTTGTTAGAAATAGAAACAAGCAAATAAAACGCATTAACTGCATTGTATCCTTACTATACTTAAACTAAACAAGAAGCTGAATGAACCTTGTGGTTAAATATCAATAAACAGAGTTCTGGTAGCTATCTGCATGGTCTCTTAGGTAAGCGGCCCTAGGTTTCAATGTGTTATGTCCGTTAATATCTTCATTTTGTTTTTCTAGTTTTTTACGTGGTTTTTGTTAGAACTTTCGTCTGCCATCAATATTGAATTATGTCTATTAACATATATCCAAGTACTACCATAAGAGGTTGTAATTTATTCTAGCCAGATCCCAGATCTATGTCCCTAAAACTCTTAGATAAAACTGTTACATCGCAATACAAGGGTTTCAACAACTGTTTCATCGCAATACGAGTTTACACTAAATAATTGTTACTATTCCAAATAAGTTCCATTAAAGAATTCAAAAATAGAGTAATTAAAAATCATTCACAAATTCTGGTAATTCAAATTCGAGTAAATAAAAAATCATTCCTCAAAAATTATTTTTTTAAATGATTTCTTGATCTCGAAAAAAAAACATATTTTATACCTAGACACTTACGATTCTTTGTATCCCTCGTGTGGTTTATTTGCCTCAGCCCACTGCATATAAAATCGACATTCATGATAAAAAGTTCAACTTTAGTGCCGTATTTCCTGGGCACCTTTACAACACATGCAAAAAAATCAAGTTTAAACCTATATGTATATAATTTCCAATTAAAATAATTTCTCATATGAACCGGTCTTCTTCGGAGACTATTTTGATAACATTATGTCATCATCTTATTGTCATAAACTCACCATGACTTTCCGTTGTTAATTAATATAGTGTATAGGGCATATAAAAATATTGACAACTATAATTTATATTTATCCATGGTATACCTATGTATTTTTAGTCTGAAGTATACGAGTTATTAACGTGGATTTATTACATTGCGCAAAATATCAGTGGTTACCCTTGAATCGAATGTTAGCGACATTTTTATTAACCATTATAGGTTGCAGTATAGGTATTCAGTAGATATTATGGTACACGTTTAAAATGTATATCTTTCTACAATATATTGAAAGCGGAATTTAAAATATACCTAGTTTAAATAAATGAAACACCATATTTGTGTCACTTATATACTGATAGTATTCCGACAGTATTCCGATAGTATTCCAACTAAAACTCAATATACCGTTTGAAAAAACTGTTTCAAATTACAATATCTACTTTAACTGCAATTGGAACTATTAAATCAAAGTTATGTTCCTAAGAATATGTATACCATAAAAGAGAAAAGTCGGCCTACCCACGATTAATCGTTTGAAAAGTGTAATTAATATAGTATAAATAATTAAATTAATTTCTAGCATTTCATTTTGTTTTCGATTCATAATAAACTTTTCCCTTAAAACTTCTCTGCAAAACTTATAAAGCGTACTTAGTTTAGCATACTTGATTAGTTTAGAAGCGGATGCTTCATCACATATTTATATGGACTTTATTGAAACATAATATTAATATATTATGCTTCCGTTTATGACCGCTTCTTATTTTCATGTTGATACAAACATACGTTTGTTTTCGAAACTCACTTGATATATAAATACTATTGGTATTTATTGTGGCCTTGATTTAATGTTTGATTTAGTTTTAATTACTAGGTCAGGAGTTTTACTTATTTTCTTATTGTATTTTCTTCTTTTACTAGGTATTTAATAATTTAATTTAAGGTAAATGAACGAAAATCAATGAAAAGAAGACAATCACTAATCACTGGAGTTTCTTTTCCATATTACAGGGTAATTAAAAAGTATTTTCTTCGTCTATATTTTCAGATTTGCATGGCACAATAATACAGTAAACACCACAGACTACAAAATTTCCACATAACCTCCTTAAAAATATGTCAAAAACAAAACAATGAAGCGTTCAAACATTATTACAGAGCACACAAGCGAAACAAATGAATATAATTAGCTCTTGTAAGAATTATTACTTTAAAATCTTGAAACCTGCTATGTTTTGATCTTGCTACTAATTCTTAAGGGTTAATTCTTACACTAATTCTGCGTTACCCTATGGGAATGACACTTTAGCGTGTGCAAAAAGCATTGTTATCACAAAAAGCATTGTTATCAGAATAAATCAAAATTAAAGAGTTAATAATGACAGCTAGAAGTTTCAACATGAGCCGAAGGCGAGTGTCTTAATGATACTAGTGTAGTAATAGTCATTATTCACGAATAAAGTACGTTACTATATTCACAGATATTGAAAAATATGAACCTGCAGTTAAATTTTCAACATGTTAGCCAAAATTAAATTTTTTATCCGGATTTACCACTCGATAGTTTAAGCTACCCTCCCACGTGACCGGAGAATTTTGTACCTACCACGAGGTTAGGGATATCTGGAGGCCACTTTCTTATGAACATCACGACCTGCGGCTTGCCAGATTAGTTTGCATTTGGGGCGGTATCGTCTGCGTAAAGTATGATTTTTGTCCGTCTGTCTGGCGAGGCAAGGTTGCAGATTAAATAGCATCGGCACCAATGTCGATCCCTGGGGTGCGCCTGAAAGCACTTGAAATGGGGATGTGCAGTCCTGTTCGATTGCTACCTTGAATTCGCGGCCTTTTATACAGGAGAGTATCATTTCGGTGATACGCTTTGGAAATCTTGCTTGATTTGGTTTGTAGAGCAATCTAGGATGCCAGACTTCGAAAGCTTTCTCGAGGTCTAGGGAAACACACAGATGTTATGACATCTGAGAAAAGTTATAGGGTTGTGGATTGTTTATAGAGAAATCCATAGGTACTCACCGTTGTACTAGATAAAGCAGTGGTAGACACGAGGTTATATGAGTGGGATAATAATTATTTCCCGGTGTAGAATACGCAGTATGGAAATCCGGCTACAAGAGAAATTAGCTATTTATGAAATCTGCACATCAAAAATCTCTAAAATCGGTTTTTTCTTTCGCGGCAAGAAGATACGTATTTCATTTTCTTGAGCTGTGAATCTATATTATTATTAATTTTAGAGATATTAACCTGCTATAAGTAGAAATTAAAGAAATATTTAAATAAAAAAGGAAATTAAAGGAATATAACAAGAACTACATGATTAATAAATAATATAGTGAAAATGATAATAAAAATAATTTAAAACCAAATTTTGATTTAATTTATTAAAAATGTTAACGATACTCCTTCACTCCTTACAAAGTAGGTACATTCCACTGAAGAATTTTATTGTCATACGAAGGTACTCCTATCTGTAATGTGCGTACATTAAATTCTCTAAATTGTATAAAATAGGTAGCTGCTGTCGTTCCTAGTTTATGTTGCTTCATATTGCAGATTATTGCATTCCACGTGCTGCGATAAAAATACGCATTATCGCTGATGCGGAGTTTCACAACCTTTAGATATACCCAATGGATTGTTAAGCTATGCGCGTTATTACGACCACATTTGTCTATATCTGATTATATAGCCCAATAATTTCATAAATACTCTGTTATAATTGTATTGTACATATAACTTAACATTAGATAGACTTCCGAGTTATTAAATGAGTATAATAAAATTACGGAACTAATATACACCAGAGAGCAAAAATAAGAAAACCTTGATGTTGCAAATGAAAGTAATATATGTACAGGTAGAAATACGCAAACCGACAAGGAAATCCTCAATGATGCATCTAATGAAAAATAGATATACTCGTTGTTTATCTCAGGAAACAAGACACTTGCACCATCACATGTTTCCTGCGATAAAGTATATCACTTATAAAAAGTATTCTGTCATTTGAATTACATCTTACTGATGATAGTTGAAGTACTTAAATAACCGATTTGCATATTTCTGCATATATTATTAGGAAATGATTATGACCGTCAGACTTTACGACATTGTTAGACACTTCCACTTTCGACTGTAAAAATTCTTTTATGGCTTCAGTAACTGCTTTCACTTTAGATAGCATCTTATTAGGGAAATTGTATATAGGGTCTAATGGTTATATTGCATGCATAATATCTTGGTATTTAAAGTAAACAGCTTTCATATTTAAGAACATAGTATTTTGGTTAATACTATATAAAAAAATTAAAATCTGCATCTGTAAGTGAGGACGAAATCTTTAATATTTCTCTATTTTATTGATGTCATATTAATATACCCATTATATAATTATTTATATAGATAGAGATTTTCCACATATTGGTATAATATATTTAAGTTATTATTATATATGTATAATAAATATATATTTTTAAAATATGTTATATCAAATCACGAATGTAAGTATATTATTGTAATTATTTATATATTTTTTTCGATTTTTATCGGCCCTAAAATGCCATTGACAAAACGGAGATTGGCAAACGCTCGCTATCGTGAATTTAATAAAAACGCTTAATGGTTGCTAACATAATTGTTGCTTATCTTTCATATACCTACGCGCAAAATGGGGCCGACACAGACATTTAAAGTTCATTATCTCTAGCTTCCGCTACTATTTAATGTCTCTTTGTATCCATAAACCATACGAATTTTTATTTGCTCTAGATAAAACACTAAGCAGCATGATTTGTGTGGATGATTTTATAAAAATAAAATATTTTATTATTTATCATAACCCATAATTTCTTTGGTACTGATAACGCCCTATACAATTTGGGAATACTTCCAGAAATCTGGAGTATTGGGAATTTTCCAGTCGTCAAACAAAATCTTAGTTTAATAATTAGCTGACATGCTAATGGTGTTGACGATACTCACTTTAATTAGCCTATATTCTGATTTGTAGATTTTCTGTTAAATGCACGCCAGTTCACAATGACAGTGAGCAATTTGAATTTATTATTTATTTGTATGTGTGTCAATTTTATAATTAAATAGATACAATGAAAAACTCTTATAGTTTTCTTAATTTAAATTTTAAATTATAGCATGGGAACACTTAATCTCAAGTTGAGTTCAAAATAGACATATCTAAAATCAAATTAGTACTATATGCTTTTGAAGGTTATAAATTCAATTTTATATTCAAGAAAATATTAGTTCTCGTTGAAGCTGCTATTTTTCAAATATTACTTAATATGTGACTTCTTTCTTAATATTGAATGTATTCTGGAAGAAAAGGTAGAGATTGCATTTAACTAGTACATCCATTTATTAACTAATTACATCTATTTATTGCGAGTGAGCAATGCAACATCGTAAATATTATTAGGGTTATCAGAGAAACAATGGATGCTCCGCAGATTCTACGATGAGGCTCGTATCGGGCTTACTCAATATGTGACTTCTTTATTAATATTGAATCATTCTGGGAGAAAAGAGAGAGATTGGTTTGCATTTAATTAGTACATCTATTTATTAACAATATTTACACTTTGATGGTAATTCAATAACATTAAAAAAAATAAGTTTAATCTATCCTGAGACAACCTGTCATACCTTACATTACTAAAAACATGGGATATCAAATCTTTAATGGCCAATGTGAGACCTATATTTAGAAATAAGCAATATTGTTGTCTATTATAATAATTATTATGAAAAAAGTTGTGGTTTGTTTGTTACCTTATTGCAAAGTTAATCCTTTGTAAACAAAAAACAATCACTTGCGCACTGCACTGAAGCACTATTATGTGGATCTATTATTGGTGGTATGCTACTGCAATGGAAACTGCTTGTAAACATAATAACTTGTTGATATGATATAATTTACTACTTGTAAATCCTTATCTGGATACGATGAAAACCACTATAGAACTATCTACGATACACCCTAGACATCTAATTACTGCTTGGATAAACCACAATTACTTGAAATTCACTAATTTACTTTACATAATACCTTATAAACACGTGTAATCATCTCCAAATTAACTTGCATATTACTATATAATTTCTAAGTTCTCACAGAGAAACTTTAACGTGGCTACCGTTTTTAAGTGCCTTTACGAACTCCTAGCACTATTATCTATTGTTAAGGAAGTCTCTTTACAGAAACAAATAAACACTTCCTTAGTAACTCGTATTTCCATATACATTGTAGTTAACTGTCAACCAATCACGTAATGTTATTATTTATGCTTTTTATATTTTCACTATATATTATGATATAAAATACTGCACATATCAATTTTAACTACGGACACATATTACCGTTTTTTCTTGGTCAGTTACGCTCCACGAGTGTGTTTTGCTACGAGTTTTCTTAAATTATGTAAAGTGTAAAGTAGATCCCGTGTGATTGGCCGAGCTTTTATCACCGTTTTATTACTCAAAGGGGGATGAAAAGCCATCCCTTTTACGATGTGCTCCACCTCCAACGAAGGCTAGAGCCGTAATCTTTGCCAAAAATATTCAGTTCCGACATGTTTTCAGACAATAAATTCGGGTTTAAAATCAAATACTTAAGTAAGCGAGAAAGTTAGTCAAAAAGTGTTTTATTAGAGTCAGGTCTGTCCAAATTTATAACTGATTTTGTGTAAATGTTTGATTTTTTCATAATTTATTGTGTTAAATGTTAAATATATATTCTGTTCGGATGTTATTTGAGTTAATCTCTCGATAAATGAAACCCAGCATTATACGTCATAATTGGTATGCGAATCTCAGTGATTAAACAGAGTGTTAAGCAAAGGATTAACGTCGATTACCTGATCCGGACGAATGAGAGTACATGAGGTAAGATGATTTCAAATTCTAAAATCAAGAGCATTTGCGCGAATCAGGATTCTGCAATCATGTATGTGGCCACCAACAAGCTCCTTTTCACTTCAAACATCGTCCTATCTGATAAAAATCCCAGTGGTTACATTAGAGCAGCGCTCTTGAATATTAGATCTGATAAAAAAAATTGTGATCTGCTTTCCCAAAAACCCCGAGATACAATACAATTTTGAGCTGCATCGGACCATAAATGACAAAATTCGAGAGCAGTATTAGAGATCTTGATCATGAATATTTATTTGATAACGAATTCGTGATCTGCAAACTCAAAATTTCCGGGATCACTATTTTAAATCGAATAGAGCCACAGAGGGTAAAAATTTCCATCACCTAAGATCAGCCATGTTTAATTTTTATTTTGACAAAAAACTCGGTTTTTATTTTGAAAAAAATTACCGAAACATGGCCAAATAAATGGCAAAAAATCTCCGTCCAAACTTGAATATTTATTTTGACAAAAAATCGTGATCTGCGACCCAAAATTCCCGAGACACCGATTTTGAGTCGTTTCGGACCATAATGACCATACGGAGAGAAATATTACGAAAATTATATCTGTAAATGGGTTTCTGAAGACTCCTTGAAAAATATAAATATTTATTCCAAGGCTGTTATTAGTTTCATTGAAGCATATAAATCACACAATTATATCAAGACTCCAGATCTCGTAATTGCAACACATCTGAACACTGGTTTAATAAAATTAATATAAACCGCCCACAAAATCTGCCTTCTTGGAGAGGAAACGTTAATGTATTGCGAATGAACAATGAAGGATCGTAAATATTATTATCGTTATCAGAGGAACAATCGATGCTCAGCAGATTCTACGATGAGGCTCGTATCGTGATTAATCTATAAATTACTTCCCTTACTTCGTACAGCATATATAGTGTGCCAAGTTGCAATCAATTCTGATTAATAATGATTTAGTAAGAGTCATTTATGCTTTTTAAGGATTCTGAAAGGATTTTGACTCGCACCCCAAGGTACGCTATTAGGGCTCTTAAATTTACATAAAAGCACTAATGTCCTCTTATTTTCCTTCAACTAGTATATATGTTATAATTTGTATATCATTAACTTTTTAAAAGGAATGAATAGATATATAAAAGCTAAAAAATACATATTTATTATTAATAAATACCTATATTTTATCTGACAGTTAAAAGTGCTTCTTAAGTTGCGTTCTCAAAATATCAAGGCAACTGCCTTGACTTGCTTGTATACTTTTACTTGTAAATTTAATACGACAACCTACACTAATATCCTGTTAATGAGATTGCGAAATATTGTTATTAATACACTCACCTTAATAGGTAACTCAGTGGTGTGGTTAAATAGTTATTTTTGTTTCATGTTCAGCGAAAGTGGACCTGTAACAAAAAAGAGATTATTATCATTGTATTGAGATAACAATTGTGAGTAAATGCCGCATGGGCAATGTTGTAAAAATATATATTAATAGATAGTAACTAATTCAGAAAATGATCCTTTTGTGGAGTAGTAGATAAAATGGAGAAGGTCTGCGTGGTCAGAAAAAACACTCCGGATGAGTTTTGTACATTACTTTTTCGGCAACCATACCGAAATACTAGTTAAATAAACTCGTAACATATTTTTCTCTGGACATTTGTCAAAAGAAACTGACCAGTCCAGAAAAATGACGACCAATTTTGGTTCTGCAGCCTGACATACCGTTCTGGGTACCGCGACTCAGCTTAGGTCCATAGGTTTTACAGAAATACCCCATTGCTGATATTGGTTTTTAATAAGGATTTTACTTAACCCAATGACGATTTTTCTGTAAAACCTTAGGTTGTTTAACCATTTCGTTGTTGAGGTAGATAGATATAGATATTGTGTTCATATATATCCCATTGTGTTCATAGACATTTTGAAGATGAACGCAATACTACAAAAATGCTGGCTTTGTAAAAAAAATGGCGTTATTATATGCTATCAAATAATGCAATATAGATACTCCTCGATTTTTGCAGCGAAGTGCATTATTTATCTAATAAGAAGAATATATCTCTCTGGGTAAATAATGAAAATTAATTTACATCTAGGTAAATACTGATAGTTTTAAAAATTTTAATATTAATAATTTTGTATATACAGGTTTTACTAACAACGTAAACAAGTGAATTGCCAGGCTAATAATATTTTTAAATATGTGAAACACTAATGAACTATGACATTATTCGTCTTCTTCTATTCTATTATTCGTCTATTTGCTTATTTCTCTATGTAATGAAATGCTACAAACCCAAGATTACTTTTCACAATATATATATATATATATATATATATATATATATATATATATATATATATATATATATATATATAGATATATATATATATATATATATATATATATATATATATATATATATATATATATATATATATATATATATATATATATATATATATATGCAGTGTCTATTTCATGATAAATGACAGCTCCTTTCCCATGCTACTATCTCAAAATATTAAAAAAATAGCAAAAATTAATTTCAGAACAGAATCAAATATTATAATAACAATTTAGTGGTAGTAGTAACAAAAGTCTATATACACCACGATTGGAATGACATTATATTCCTCGCAACTCGCAACTTATTTCGCCCCTCGTAAAATAAACTTGGTGTTAGGGTAAGAGAATAATAGTCCTTTGAAATTTAGTGTATAATATAGTAGGTATTATTAAATGTAAACGTTGGTTCGCGAAATAGATATATTTCATTATTATCTATAAGTCTCATCGATATTAATGGTCACTTCCTGTAACATTGAAAATTGCCTTGCGAAAATTGATTTACTTGTACAGACTCTTATTTTGGTGTGCTACATTACCTACTAATACTGAATTAACTGGAGAGAATAGATATACCTAGTAAAGTATATACGATGTCAATTGAAACCGTATAAAAAGCCGGCAAATACAATCTTGATTGTACATGGGCGTAGGTAGAAATGTTTGTTATTATGTTATTAAGAAAGTATTTTAGGAATTCTTTTATGGAATCTGTATTAATGTTTTGTTCATCAGATACCTATCATTGGTTCATTTAGCCAATAACATATTTTTGAGACATTTTTTAAATTTATTAATTTTAGTTTTCTAGTTAACCCACATTATACTTAAATATGTTATTACTCAGCAAGGACCAACGAGAAGGTATGAGCATACCCAATAGCGTATTCGTTTTTCAAATTCTGTTCTTTTATTTTTTTTAAGTAATTCGCGCTTTATTGGAACTTTTACAGGAAGTTCCATTGTTTGTTTTCACGAATTTTAAAATGTCGTCCTTTTTGGTTCTGGTATTTGGTATTTTATTAAAATAGGCGAATGACAAAACGCAATATCTAATACAATTACCGAATTAGGCGGAATATTTGGTAGAAGCTGTAGAAAACCATTTTTCTAATAGATGGCCTATCATATCCTCGTGATAGGCGGCAAAAAACGGCGATATGTTTTTGGCCGACAATAGCAACGCATTGAGTATAAACCCGTTTACACGTCCCGCATGAAGTATGAACGCGTTTTCCTCTAGAACAGGGAGTATTTAAAACACAATTATTGTGTGAACTGTCTTCCCAACTATACTGAACAACATCATGAATTTCAAACCAGCTCTCGTCTAGATACACTATATGCCTGTTTAGCTGACGATATTCTTTAATATTTCCAGTTTTTTATGTTTAAAGCTGCATTATAATAATAATAATAAAGGTACACTATTATCAATGTATCTAATCTTATCTAAAGACCTATTATCAGGCAAATCGCTTAATTTTTCATGAATCATTTTTAGTCGGAACTTTCTTTATACATATTATAAATTGTATGCTGTAGTACATCTCTGGTAGAATCATCAACATTTTTTAATTTCGCATTTTTCCATTTCCTCTTTGCACCGTGATTTACATCTTTATTAATTACAAGATAAATTGCTGATTATGATATTTTAGTTAATTAATTAATACGTCGTATTATTTCTTTCTCACAGTGTTTCGAATTTTCCTTTTCAAACGTTCATATATTTTTAAAATTATACGTTGACTTGTACATGTATCTTGATTTTTAACTCAAAGGTTGTTTCGACGTTTTCGACAATAACCGGTTAAGCTATTTCGGGATTTTATATCACGCGAGTTATATCACACGAGTTATATCACCGCGAGTATATTTTATACACCGCGAGTTATACTTCAGATGACCTCCAGAAAGCCATGGTATATTAGGAAATAATATTATAATATTTTACTTTTCAGTAGCAAATGTTTTAATGATTAAATCGGTATTTACGCACTGCACTGATAAACATTTATCCAAGAGTCTGGCACGCGGCATGGTAATCAAAGAAATAATTTACGAAGCACCAGACCAGTCTCTTTATTCTCTTTACACCAGCGCGCAATCGTAGATAGTTCATCGGGCTGACTTTAAATTCCAGTTTCGGAATCGCAATACCAATTAATTTTCTTGTATTTTTTCTTAGTTAAATAAAAATATAAACTAACTACGAAGTATAAAACAACTAATTGCAAATCGGTCAAGGGAATCGGTATCATGGGAATCTATCGATAAATATAGAGTAATTCATTTGATACAGATTGATAATTAGCCACTGGCAGCTCGCAAGGAGACGTAAGTGACGTGACGCACCGATTCACCTAAAATTTCCAATATCCGTCTGGTTCTGCCACTTAAAATCATTTTCGTTTCATATATATTATTAATAATTTTGAGAATGAGTGATATTCGGAGTGTTCATGGTTACGTATAAGTGTTTATTAAAACAAACGTTTCTGTATGCCGTGTTTAATTGTGGGTATCAAATCGAGGGTGTGGAATGAACGTCAGGCTGTCGAAAGTACGACGCTCCTTGGAAACAGATACCGTGTACATTAATGTTGGCAGGATGAAGAAAAATTCTCAATGCACAATCGAAGACGTTTTGACATTGACTATATACCTATTAAACTATTCCCTCTACTAGTGTTTCGATTGAACGAAGTTTTCCATGTTAAAAGAATTAAAACTTACCGGCGGAATTCGATGACAGAAAACAGGTATACGAATGTAGCAAAAATTTCTCGAAAAAGAGCTCAGGAATCAACTTATAAGCACCGTTTTATGATAACATAATCAAATATTTTGCATCTATGAAGGATAGAAAAATACATCTAATACGTACAAAGTAGATAAACATGGACATAGGTAAGTTCCTTAGATAGTTTTTTTAATGGCAAATTCGCCGCTTAATATATGTAAACATTATCTGTCATTAAGTCCACGAGCCGTCACTGTAAATTAGCCTATTGATTAATCCAATGTACAACATACCTCACACTTGCTAGTAAATTTTGATGTAATATGTTTGTATTGGTATTAGTATTTATTTAGTATCTACTGAACCTGGCAATTTTCGAAACTGATCCTGTACAAACTGATAATTCCTGTAAATAAACTTATAAATCCTTCAACTTTATTTGTTTACATCATCCATTATCCATTCTGGAACAAATCGGGCTATATGTATAATGATAGAGCAGAATGATTACGGCGTTATTACTCATAGACCAGCATAGCGCCATTACTCTGCTATAAGTATAATAATTTCTCAGATATTCCTCAGAATGACAGTGAGAAATGTATATGAATCTTCGCTCCAGTGAAGTGGATTATTTACTGCAATTATTTTGAATTAAGATTTATCTATATAGATGCTGTACTCGTAACCACCATATTATTTCTATATTTTGTACCATAAAATACATAAATTTTGCTTTTATGGTGATTCAGAATCTATAATGTTTATATATCTAAAATCTACCATCTAAAATTTACCAAAAATTCATTTGAAAATATTTTCCTAACTATAGGTTCGATTTACATGATTTTTTTTGAAATTGTAGGTTTGTTCGTGCGGAATGCTAATGTGCTACTCAATTTCAGCTCAATTTTAAATTTTGACCATATACAAGGTGTATCAAATACATTGGATTTTTGCATAAAGTTTGCAACACTCTGTGGTAAGTGCAAGCAACCAAAAGATGAAAATTTTGGTACAGAACTTTAGCGTAGTCTTTTCTTAACAATTCATTTTTTATTCATGTCAATATCTCTATTAATAGAGAAGATATGATTAATTAAAATAATGACGTAGTTTTTCAATTTATAATTAACATTAACTTTTAACTTCACAAAAAAAGAACTAACATTCAAAATTTCTCGATAATGAATGTAACAATATTTTAAAATTAACAACAAAAACAAACTTGAAAAAAACAGTTAAATGACGAATGGCACCTTGGTCAAATTCATCCCATGCTTGTACGACAGCTGCACTAAGCTCCCTCAGGTTCACAGGAGCAGGAACTTAGGCTCGAACCCGTCTTCCTACAATGTCCCAAACATGTTCGATAGGGTTGAGATCTGGGCTTCTTGCAGGCTACACCATACGGTTAACATCAACCTGATCCAAATACTCGGAAACGATTCTTGCCACATGTGGACGGGCATTATCATGCATTAGCATGGAATTGTTCCCAATAAATGGGACAAAAGGCACAATGTGTGGTTCCAAAATGTCAGTTATATACCTATCAGCAGTCAGTGCCCCACCATTTACTGTATACACTAACTCTGTACGAGTTTCAAGACTAATTCCTCCCCACACCATAATTGAGCCACCACCAAAACTGAGCCTTGGCACAATATTGCACTCTGCAAACCTTTCGCCACCTCTTCGCCATACTCTGTGACGGCCATCTGGAGATAACATACAGAATCTCGATTCATCAGTAAACAGGATTTTACCCCATTCCTCAATTTCCCAATTTTGGTGTTCACTAGCGAAAAGAAGGCGCTGTCTACGATGTCCTCTAGTCAGCAATGGGCCATTGGCAGGTCTTCTTGCCTGTAAGTCAACTTCATTTAGCCTTCTTCTCACAGTTCATACACCACGTACATGTTGTAAAAGCAATCCGCTCACTAAGTGAAGTAGAGTCCCTGTTTCGTAGTATTCATAGGGCTAAAAAATGGTCGTCCTGCTGTGTTGTACATCTTTTTCTTCCTGATCCCGTTTTTCTGGTGTATATTCCAATTTCTCGAAACCATTCCACGGCTCTTTGAATACTACATCTCGAAACACCTTGAACTTGTGCCGCATAGTATTGTGACCGCCCTTCCTGTATTAAAGTTATGGCTCTGGTGGCGCCAGTTGCACTTAAGACCATTATTACTTTTTATTGTCGGGGATTTTATACTATTTTACATCAAGTCATCTATGAAGTACCGTACCCCGGGATTCTAAAAATCATTCCCTACGTATTTCTCGATATGGTAAGATAGAGATATACACAATGTGTAGGTTAGATAGAGTAAGTAAAATCGGACGTGAATCAACGATTCCCGCATACAACAGAGTAGTTAGTTAAGGCGTCGTCCGCTGCTTGTAGTGCTTGTAGTGCAAAAAGCTCTATTTCGAAGTTGTAATAAACTTAAAATAATATGTAATTGAATCTGTAAGACTAAGAACTAAATACTCAGATGTATTTAGTTCTCGGTGACAATTCGTAAAGTCGGTAAAGTCAGTAAAATAGACATCGGAAGAAGGTTTGTTTTTGTTGTGTAGCGTGACTTGTTATCTGTCAAATGGCCAATGCCGGTATAGTGGAATTTAATTGATATTATTGCAGATAAGCTTTTGATGGTATACTAATTATAGTTATTTATATATACTATTTATGAATTTTAAGCTAATATCACACAAAGAAATGTATATTCGTACACGCATGTTTTGCTCGCTCGCTACTTTATCCATTTCGGTTTGTACGGGTTGGCTTTCTATATACAGAATAGGAGAATTGCTCTTGGTGTCTTTTGGTAGCGATGACATCTAGGAAAGGAAGGGAGAAATTATGCTCTACTTCCATGGTGAACTTGATGGAAGAATGTATACTGTTCAAGTGAGATAGGAAGTGATCTAGGGAATCCCTACCATGTGTCCAGATAACGAAGGTATATATGGATTTTAATTGTGAGGAGTTAAAGTCTTGGGTTTCGAAATTGTCCATGAAGATATTGACTATAATGGGAGATAGAGGTGATCCCAGCGGGGCTCGGTTTACCTGTTTGTAATACTTATTTTGGAAGAAACAATATATGTTTGATAGGCAACGTTCCAGATAGGATAGTGATAGGATGCTAGGAGAAATATGGTGTTTAGTTTTAAGAATTTTAAAAGTATCTGAGGGCGGTATATTGAAATACAATGATACGATGTCGAAATTAATGAGAATGTCGTTGTGTGATTTTTGAAAATTTCGTAGAAAGTCAATGAAATGAGAAGAGTTTTTGACATAGGATGAGGATTGCTCGAAAATTGATTGTAGAATATTGGAAAAGTGTCTAGCCAGTTTATGTATTGGAGAATGAAATGCGCTCACTGTAAGGCATAGAGGAATATCAGGTTTGTGGATTTTTGGAAGACCATATATTCTGGGTTACTCAGAACAATCATAGCTGGCAGAATTAATGTTCACTTGACTGATTATTATAATACTGACAATAATTATATTCATCATGTTATTACATTTATTTTTAGTGTCCAAATATAATAGTGTTGCAATATTTTTAATTAATAATAATGTATGTATTTTCCGTATAAATTTTCATTATGTTCTTATATATTTACATGAATTACCTATGGTACATAAATACTAGCTACATAAATACTAAGACTGTCTCTTCTCAGCTCATTTAAAAGAGATCATCTTCCTTAATAATCTGCAATATAAACTTTGTGTCAATAAATTTTGCCGTGGCAACTAGAGGACGCTGTTTGACATCGTAAAAGTTATTGCGCGTTTTCATAAAAAAATTTAAATGGTAGGCTATATCTCTATTTACATAGTCAAATAGAGCACAAAATTTCCACAAAGTCAGCGGAAATCACAACTTTATATCTTCTTGGGGCTGTATAAGCAAGAATATATTTTAAAGATCATTCCTCATTATTCTACCGTACTACTATTAATAGAAGTCCTCATATTTTATTAATTCTTGCAAAACTTATAAATTTATATTGATGACAACCTAATAAATTTACTTTGATAGCACAACCTCTGTGGCTCAGAAAGTTTATTATGGCCTCGCGCCTACCATATTCGTCGATAAGAGAAAAGATTTTTTAAGATGCTAGATACTGCATACTCAAGTAATTATACCCGTGCAAGGAGATTTGATCTACCCGTTCGTTGGCGTGAAACTATAATATTACTGGTAGCTATATATAATATATGTTCTTGGAAGAAGTTAATTTGATGTATCGTGGAAACGGTCGAATGAGCAGTTCTGAGATTAACTAATGCATTAGAAGTCCCCTGTCTTAAACAGATTACTGGGATTTGTAAATTATTAAACTGGAATTAGTGTATTGGAAGCGGTGATATAGTATATCTGTTTGATGCCACTTATGACTCATAGATCACAGGCTAATTAAGGAAATTAAATCATACAGAAAGATTATTATATGTAGAATAGCAAAAAGCAAAAACGCACATACGTCTAGACCGTTGTATCAGATAAATAAGCAATATAATTCAATAACATTTATCTAAAGTAAGATGTTTCCTGTCAATATTGACAGCTCGATTTAGATGCAATCATCAGCAAGGGTCGTAATATCTTGTAAACACGAGACTAAATCTCCTGATTGTAATAAAATAATAAAGTATGCAATAAACTAAACACAAAGTACCTACGGGCCGGATCCTTGGCGTTGGTGATAAACATGTAACAATTATTTCAGGCTGGTTGAGGTCTGTGTAGAATGCAAATTGCACTCATTTGAAATATAAATAACTCTGACAGCATTATAATTATTGTTTGTCATACATAAGTTTCTTAGGCATTTGACCAGAATATTAATTAGTGTAGACCACCGGCAAGTCGACAACCTTTAGATTTGTTGAAGTTGTGGGAATATTTTGTTTGGTTGTTTGACCACTTGATCACTGAACTTCCTGATCTATGCTTGATAAAATTTTGTGATTCGTTTGGTGAAGAAACATAATTGTTCAATTGTAAAAATGTTAAGAGAATATTAAATTTTGTCTAACATATTTACGAATTCAAACTTGTTTTTTCAATTATCTGTTGCTTTCTCCTAATCAATTCAATGAATACTTTTTTCTTTAATTATGAAGTCTTATGTAAATTCTATATGAAGTCATTACAAAATTTTAACAAATTTTCAAATTCAAAAGGGACCGAAACGTTAAGTAATATAATCAGTGTATATACGATGATTTTTTGCCTATTTCTACGGCGTATGTGGGGCCTTTTAGAAATAAAAGAAAGTATGTAGAAGATGACTAATACTATTCCCATTGATTCCTCATGAATATATAATTGCGCAATGCTTATATTTATTGGTATTAAATTGTTATTATCATACCAATGAGTAAGTTATATAGTGGTGACAAATACCGCAGATAATTATGATTCCTAGAAGATACAAAGTAAATATTAACAGGCCATCCACATGATGTTAGTTACTCATTTTATAGAAATCTTATAATGCAATAGAGACCCAGACAATTAGCAAATTTAAATAAGTTGAATGATTGATTATAGCGTTCTACAGGGTTTATAGCGTATTTGGGACCAGTAGATTGATCAGCCATCAACAAGTATTTTGGTTATTATTATTAAGTTTTTGTGTACGTAAGTGTATATATATATATATATATATATATATATATATATATATATATATATATATATATATATATATATATATATGCAAATAGTACATTTATCGTTTTGACAAAACCAGAGATAATGAGGAGAAATAGCATGTATAATAATATCGAACAAAAATAGCTTTAGAAGTAATATATTACGTAAATTAATATCAAACTATGTTAGACTAATACTTACCTTAAGACAAGAACGATTCTCAAAATTATAAGATCTCTAACAATCATTCAGTAACAAAAAATTATAATATAAATGTATAGTACTAACTGCGAAGCAAATCTAGCAACATCAAAAATATTTACAATAATTCAACAATAAACTGTAAAAACAAAATAATTTTTTTCAGCCTAGCGCCTGATGATATCAATGTAGATTGTCCTGTCATTACGATATTATTATTTCATTACTCTCGACGGCTGCATCAGCAAAAAGGGACAATCCTGCTAATCGACCAACAAACGAAGCAATTTTGTGTAAACATAAAGCATGTAAGTACTGTAAAACCTACCGTTACAGACAGATCTAAAAAGCGATATACAAATAATAACTGCTTAAGTTGTAGAATACAATTTATGAATGAAAGTAGGTTAATATTAGCTATGGTAATTACTATTTGCCTTACGCTATTTTAACGGGCTCTATTTTCTTCCGAGATCATGCCGTTCTGCTACGTATACGGTGTCTATATATTTATTTACTAAAAGTTTAGGTTGCAGTTCACAAGTTGAGTCATATCATCAGCTACCATCAAAAAAGTAATCAGAATAAAATCAATAGACCAAATTATATGAACCTTTATGTTCTAACAGATCAAGTGTTTGCGATATTACCTACGTTCTATCTCAATGTAAATCAATGTTTTATTACTATCTTTATTGATATCCTAATGTATCATGAGATGCAACATTTTAACTGGGTTATAGATTCTTCCAGGTGCATCTTATTCTCTAGGTGCAATAAAATACCTTTTGGGTACATAACCCTTTAATTTTATGTGATGAACATTTTGGTTATGGTTAACAATAGACATTTAGTCATCACAAATAGGGGTAATCTTAGAATGGCAGCAATACTTTTTTTTTAAATAACGACAATCGGTTTCGGTCAATTTCGGTAAGTTACATATTTAACAATGTTATTCCATTATATTTAGATTTATAAATTTAGTAGAGACATCCATTTGAAGTAGTAAATAAATATAAATAAGTATCTCAATAGTAGCTTCTATAGGAAGCTGTGAAAAACATCATCACACAACACAAAGGAAGCATGACATATCACTGTAACAATTTATTAATATTATATTATATAAATAACGTCATGGAAAACGATTAAACAAATATAAAATTATTGTAATGCTCTTTGGAAATAATAATGGAAATGGTTACCTCGTGAAATTATATCAGAAAATATAGAAAATATTATTTATATACCATAGAAAATTATTCCTAGTTGTATATGAAATCCCTAAATATAATAATGCTTTGATGGTTCTATGCCGTAGAAATATTTTCTATGATAACAATTTTATAACTTAACCTAATTTAAAATGACAATCTGGACATCAGTGAAAAAATATGGAAATTTATAAAGATATAGAAATATTAAATTGATTTTGAATAAAATTTACTTATCTAAGAGCACATTTAAATATGAAGTTACGCAGGTAGGTGTATTATAGATCATTAAACTTTTAGAGGCATTTATACATTAAGTTCCATAGGTCCCATTTCATATATTAGTCATTACTAATTTATATTATTTAAGGTACCTTAATTTGTTTATCGAATATTCTGCGGCCTTTACTCTAAAAAACTCGCTGCTTCCAACCTCTGCCCGAAACAAATCACGTGACCGCATCTCTCTGCTGGGCTATTTAACATTTATAATTCCAGAATTCGTAACTAAGTCAATTTTCAAAAACATTTTTTTTTATTTGTTTCCAGTCTCTAGATTTGTTCTTTTGATCTTTTGATTTGATTTGATCTTGCGCTATTTAGCACTTAATTTCTTGAGTTGATTTGCGTAGTACCTAACTAAATTCACTACACCTTCTTATATGTTTACAATATTCTTTCCTATTAAATAAATTTTGTCTTTTATATATACTTTAATAAATATCTTTTTCAAGTATGCTACATTGGTCTCGAAGTCATACAAAGTCACCTTTGCACATGACAGTTGTTGATATTTCGAAAATTTTACATAATTTGGATACAGTGGGCCTTTTTACTGAAATTTTTTTATTGCTTTATGTAATAGTGTTTTATGAAGAAATCCCGCCGTATTTTTTGATTTTTTTGTTTTTTCACAAAACATAAGGCATGGTTATTTAGGGCATAGTAGGCATGGGTTATTTAGGCTTCTGAGAAATAATGTTGCCAACTTAATTCCAGGCTGTGTTACGTCACTCAGTCTCAAGGTCAAATAAGTGTTCAAATTGTTATAATAAATATTTATTTTTTTATTAAACACTGTGAGATTTATGATCGAAACAACGTAGCACGAGGTGAATATCTATTAGTTACCTTTCAAATAAACATATTTCTTTTGTGATTTAAGCATCTAGTAAAAGGCCCATATTTCAATTAATTTCCTCAATAGGCCAATATTTCTATTAATTTCACACGTCTCATTTTATGCCTAAGTAGTATTGAATTCGATGTTGGTATTTAAACTATATTTTGACATGTATTACTTTGGGTTTGTAATAAGTTTTGACAATGTACTATTATTGTGATATTAAATTGTCTTGTACGATACTTGAGCGAGAAATCTGTGCTAAATGAATCCTAATTTCATTATAACTTTGAATTATAGTTTATTTATACTACCTACTATTTAGTCATTTATAGACATAATTAATTATAATATCAACAATTCCATGAGTCTTTCTATATGGTACATAGAAAATTTTATATTTTGTAACGTTTGCTGTCCGAACATATGATTTTACGTAATAGTGAATCGTGCAAAGTCCATTTTCATCTTAATAATAATACATAATTAATTTAATTATGTTCAGAACGCCACCATGCTCTAGCTCGTACTATATAGTTTCTCGTTCTATTTATAATCATACATATTTAAACTAAAAGTAACATAATTATGTACAAAAGAATAAAGAAAATACAAAAAAAATATTTTTAACAAAAGTGTATTATGCAATTTACTATCTAGCGAAAAAGATCGCCCTATCAGGTACAGAACCGATTTTAGGCCGAAATGCCTCATTTTATATTTTCGCAGATATGCCATTTTCAAAATTCATTTAAACTGTTAAGGACAACAAATTTATTAATAATGAAACTTGGTTCCCATAATTTGATCTACAATGTAGTTGTAATAATTATGTAACTACATTATAATTAGGTAGGTACAGTTTTAATATTCTTGTCGTTTTGATACATAATGTCCTGTTATTATTATTGTAATGACCGCTATCCATAATTTTTCGTCCATGTACGCCACTGTCCACATAATATCTCCAAGTTGCTGGCTCTTTGTGGGACCGCGGAACGCTGAGGTTACGCTTCTCACCGAGCATTAAAATCTCCGCGGACAGTAGGATGCAGATCATCAGGCATAGCGGTTCCCGGTGAGATCACAGTTAAATTTAAACCGAATATAACCGTTGACAACTCCTTTGCTGCACGTATTTACCATATCGGTGGCGTCAGATATTGCCTACTACTTGGTAACGAGAAAGTCTGAAACACGATCTCCGAAAAGGGGCAGAGAAAACATGTATCCATAAAATTTCGCGTTAAAACCTTTATCGTTTTAGAATATGAGTGGGCCATTTATTATGCACGGCATGTTCATTAGTACGTTGGAAAAAGCGGGGCAATATTTGCATTGTGTAAAAAACAAAATAATCAAGTTAGTTTGTATCTATGATCTATGATTATTCATAATAATATGTACAGCGCACTAGCGAGCTGTTGAAATTACAGGAAAAATTGTGTTATTTTAGTATCATGTAATTGTGGCTTTTGACAGTACAGGCTTATGAATTCATTATCAATATGACAATGTTTCGGTATCTATAGTTGGGCAATTGTCGTGTTGGAAGGTAAAACTATGTGGATACAATAGGGAACATTCACATTTTTTATTGAATAAAAATGTTCTACCATCCTGAAAAATAGATATGCAAAATCTGACGTCTTAATTCCCAATAATAAATTTGTTATAAATTATTAACGTTTCACGCGCGACCGAACCGTTTTAAACAGGTTCAGAGTCGTGACGCCACATCCTACAATTTACAAACGACGAGGAGACCGATTCGGTCGGCTACGAGAATTCCCAGCACTCGACCGCTTGAATTCATAGTTCATTCGGCCGCTTTCCGGTGCAACGCACAGCTCGGTTCGGGCCGCTTCAATTGTATCCCTGTTTAGATCCTTCAAACTGAACGCGCGGAATTAGAAATCTTGTTTTTTTGTGAAGTACACGTTTCATTATAACGTTACGCTATGTTTCTTAATATTATTTTTAAAATTGTAGGCATGTTCCCTATTACTAATAACACAATGGTTCGCCATTTAGCCTTCCTTCCATCTGCCAGCAGACTCCTGACTCCTGGTCTGGCTGCGACTATCCAAGCCCACATACTAACAGAAAAACGACCGCTAGGTATATTGTTTTTCGTACCGCGAATTCCTTGCTCTATACACAACCATCGGCATCGTGGCATGACTTTAACATTTTTCGTCGGAGAAAATGACATTGGAGCTGAAATCTCCATCTCTGTCAATAGTGCCAACATAATTGTAGCTAAGCAGCCTTGTTTCTCTGTTCCGGTCGGATAACCAAGGCTTTTTAGCAGCTGTATAATTACTTATATCACTCTGTTTAATTAATTTGGCGTCTAGCTGTCCACATTGCTTCCATGTGCGGTCATTGCGCCGAAACAGCGTACCATTGCTCCGTTGCAGCCGTATTAAAGGGGTTATTCTTAACCAATTAATCATTTCTTCATCTTAAATCAAATTGTTTCTCCTTGTAGCTCCTCCCCAATTATTGCATGCTATATCCTCACCTTGCAACCATTTTCCATCTTTTCAATTTAAAGATGCATCTTTTGCTGACTTGGAAAAGGTAATAGCACTTAAACACCACCCAGTATTAAAATAATTTACGATGCGTATCTTTTTCCAATCTGTAAGCTTCACGACGCGACGGTTTAAAATAAAATTATGAAATGAAAATAAATTTAACAGGATGTAACTTTTGACTTATGAAATTAATAAATTCACAGGCAGCTATCTACATATTATTTAAAAAATTTAAGCCACGATTACATGTAGTAAATAAAATCGTTTCCTTTCAGCTGTTCGCCACTGTAGGTGTAAACGTCACTTGATTTTCTAGATTACGTAGATAATATATATCTGTACAGGGTAAGTCTTTTAAGATTGACACCCCCCTTATCTCACTTATCCTTTGCCGATTTAACTCATTCAAAAAAGGAGTAGACACGGTTTTTGTTGAATTTTTTTTATCTGAGCACGGATATTAAAAATCTCGTAAGATGTACAGGGTGGAAAATAAAACATGATTTTTTTAAATGGAACACCCCGTATATTTTTATACTAAAATAATGTCCTTAATTTTCTGTATAAAAAATATCTAATTGTTATATAATCACTCCACCTGTTCGTGAGATATTACTAAAAACTTATCACATTACGGGTGTAAATTATAAAACAAAAAACATATCAAGATACCTCTGGAAACAATGCCATTTATTGAGATAATAAATAAATAATATATAGGTGACAATAACAGTAACGAGTAATAACAATAAACAACATAAGCCTATTAAAAACAAATAAAAGTCAATATTAATACAGTAACACAATAGAGTAACACAATTTTATTTATTTACACGTAACGTAATTAAATATTTTCCACGTAACCACCACCATTCTGAATACACATTTGGCATCGCTTTATAAAATTCCTTCTCACCCTTTGAAATATATCACCATTTTGGTTCAATTCCTCAATTTTTACACGTATGCATTCTTTGAACTCATTCATATTATTAAAAACCCCAGTTTCGTATATATCTTGTTTTATCGTACCCCAGAGAAAAAAATCCATAGGTGTTAAGTCCGGACTTTTAGCGGGCCAATGTATAACACCGTGCCTTCCTATCCAAATAGGATATTTTCTGTTTAGGTATTCGGTGACGTTCCTTGCAGAGTGTAGTGGTGCTCCATCCTGCTGCCAAATAACAGATCTGTTGTCCACTAAATTAATATTATCTAAATAATTTTCAACTGGATGTTGAAGAATATCCACATAACGTTGTGCATTTAAGGGCCCATTTATAAATACAGTACCTACAATAGCATCCTTGTGGATGCCACACCACACGTTTACAGTTTGGTATCCTTGTTTTTTTATTTTTTACAATATGTGGATTTACCGCTGCCCTGTAATGTGCATTTTTTCTGTTAAAAATTCCCGCAGTAGAAAAGCTGCTTTCGTCAGTCCAAAAGACATGACTTAGAAACTCATCATCTTCCTCTATTCTATCAAGTATGTCTCTGCAGAAGGTTAACCTGTCTTGAAGGTTGTTGTCGTCTAAATATTGAACGGGCAAAATACTATATGGTTTAAAATTATGGCGATGTAATATTTTTATCACACTTCTTTGTGATATATCCAATTCTATTGCTGCGGCATAGGATGATTTCGATGGATTTTCAGCAAAATATAATAACGCGTTGAGTTCTGTGTCTTCTCCTGTTTTTGTTCTTCGCCTTTCCCTTTTCTTGTCTCTCAGAGATTCGGTATTCCTAAATTTTGCATAAATGTTTTTAAAACTATTTTTGTAAGGAGGTAGCCTTTCTCGAAATAACCTAACATACTCCCTCCGAGCAAGAGACTTATTCTTGTTGCACTGAATATAAATTTCAAGTAACTCTTTTCGCTCTTCCAATGAATATACCATTTTCAAAATAACTTGCTTCTTTACGAACACTACGTATTTTTTACGCTAATATCTAAGAGAGTGAACTACTATCTCACAAAAAACTGGTTGACATCTGTCAACAAATAAACAATGCAAATATGCATTGTTTCCAGAGGTATCTTGATGTTCTTATTTTATAATTGACACCCGTAATGTGATAAGTTTTTAGTAATATCTCACGAACAGGTGGAGTGATTATATAACAATTACACATTTTTGGATTCAGAAAATTAAGGACATTATTTTGGTCTAAAAATTTGGTCTTTTAAAAAAATCATGTTTTATTTTCCACCCTGTATATTTTATGAGATTTTTAATATCTGTTCTCAGATTATAAAAATTCATCAAAAACCGTGTCTACTCCTTTTTTGAATGAGTTAAATCGGCAAAGGATAAGTAAGATAAGGGGGGTGTCAATCTTAAGAGACTTACCCGGTACACTAATGGCATATGAAGAGTAATTTATTGGTTGAGATAGACATTTTTATTTAATTCTGCATATATGTAATCCAATTAAAAATATCACTACAACTTAACTTTCATATCATTAATTATAAGTTTGTTACACATATACTTGTTAAACGTCTTGTGAACACAGGAAAAAAATATTTTCCCTTACCATTATACACCATATATTTTATAATCACCTTTTATGATGATCTTATGTTTTAGATTTACAAATAAGTAGTATAATTTGTTGCATCTCAGCCATAAGTAGGTAGTAATAAATAGTAGTAAGTACCTAACGGTAATTTATTGCTGCTGAGTTGCAAGTTTAATAGTTATGACCATCGCACTGGAGCAACAAATTAATATTATTAGTGAACTAATGGCCTTCAAAGATTACACAGCAACGGATACAATGTATTTCCTGTTATTAAAATTTATAAATATTATATTTTTTATAATATAAAATATGTATCTATGTACATTACAAGTATTGTACACACCAAAACAAAAATTTTGCGCTAGATTTGGTCTGAAAACTAAATCTTCTTGTCCATTTCCGGTTACCGCGCGCTGACCCGAAGTTTTGTCAGTCAGCGTAATTGTGATATGTTGTACACATTACTACCTATGCGGCACATATCAATCAATATCGGCAATCAATCAATTAAAAATTAAATGCCGCCATGCCACACCAAGAGTTTCAACAGAGAGAAAGAGAGAGAGAGAGAGAGAGAGAGAGAGGATTGTACTTATATGGTCCCTTTGAATATCGACGTAGCAGACAGTAACGTTTCTATGTCTAATAGCCAAATTGACAAAGAAACGTTACTGTCTTGACTACTTTTTCTAAATGTATACGTATATAATATTCATCTTTTATGAATTTCGTATTTGACAAATACTATAACCTCCTTTTTCAGAAGACAAACAAAAAACGCCAAAATAATATATTGCCAATAGTTCCTGATAC
>CAXKVY010006097.1:0-16259 GCA_964058915.1 Tetropium fuscum
ATTATTACCTGTTTTGTAAAAAGAATTAGAAAATGGGGCTGACGTTTCATAGAACTTAAACATGAAACCGAAATCATGAAATTCAATTTGTCTTCTTTCAGCAAATATAACACATTAATTTGAAATTTTTGTTGGAAATGCGTTCACGCCTGAGGTGCGGATTGTTTATCGACCAAAAGTTTTTATTCATCGCATTCACTGCCTCTTCTCTATTAAATTTGCTTATTGTGATAAATTAACTAAATATAAACATATGTAACATTTAAAAAAATGTTTTAAATCAGATTTTTCAATTTTCTCAGTATATATCAATTTAAGAGGCAGAGTACCTTATATACTTGACTAAAGATAAATGTAAAGATATAGAAAAATATGGGTAGCCATTTAAGAAACGTAATTTTCGACGTATTTTTTTTTCAAATCTTAATATATGATAATCCTTTAACATATTCAGGTTTTGAAGATAACCACAACAAAGGGATACCCTGTAAATGCAAGAAGAAAACAATTCAAAAACAGTTGAGAATCAAGATATAGGGTTATATTATCAATTATGTGTTAATCCCACAAATTTATTTGTGGGATTAAGACAGGGAAACAGAGTCTGTAACACTCTGTTTCAGACTCTGTTTCAAAGCTGTTTAATTTGCACAGACAGTGGAAATTAAACAGATTTTATACTGTCAAATAGTTAAATTAATTATCCAAATTTATACCAAAAGGTGTAGAAATAATTAAATATTCAGGTGTAATAAAAAAGTAAATCAAATTATTAAAAATTTAAAGCATAAAATGGTAATAAACAATACATAAATATAGTGAAGTGTCTAAAAATAGATCTTTAATAGAAACATCTTTAATAGAAAAACTTGACTTAAAATAAAAATGTATAAGTTACAAAAAGTTATTGATAAAAATGTGAAACTTAGTGATATATACAGTGGACCAAATAAATGTTACTTTATACGGAAAAATGCGTTTTGTGCAAAAAACTGAAGATAGTGATCAAATATGGACATGTGATAATTGCCAGACAAAAATATGTACAGGTTATTCAAATCGTTCGGCATCAGAAATGAAATACTTGGAACTGAAATAGCAAAGAATTATGAAGTTTTATTTTCCAGTTAACGATATAGGTAATAATACCAACTAAATATGCAAATGGATAAAAAAAGAACGAGATAACAGATATGCTGCAGCTAGAATAACAAACAATGAAAATGATTGGAATGAGTACAAAACAAAAAGAAATAAAGTTACATCAATGATACGAAAACAAAAACAAAACTATTATGAAAGGAAAATTGATAACTGCCAAAATGATGCAAAAACAATTGGAAAACACTGACACAACTGTACAGTAAGAAATTTAACAACAACTCACAATATATCAAAGTTAATTGTGAAGATATTCATAATGATGCAGAAATAGCCGAAAATTTTAAAACATATTTTATCGATAGTACTTCTTTCAAAGTTGCAACAGTGGTGCAATCGTTTTTATCTTATCTTAGTGATAGAAAACAACGAACCACATTTGGTTTGGGTGTATCTAGTGAAAGAGAGACAGAATACGGAGTATGACAAGGGTCTGTACTTTGACTACTGCTGTTAATTATTTTCATTAATGATATTGTGCAATCAATAACGAATAATTGTAAAATACATCTATTTGCATATGACACTATGCTATATATATCAGGTCAAAATGCAAAATGTTATTAACAAATTATAAGTATAATGAATAATGAACTAAACAGACTATATATATATATGGCTTTGTGATAACAGTCTTAAGGTAAATATTGACAAATGCAAATAGCTGTTTATAGGAAAAAACACAAATTGGATAACATTGTATACACAAATTCTATAAAAATAAATAACCTGGTAGATAAATTGATAAATAAGTTGAAAAAGTATGTCAGATAAAATATTTAGGAGTGGTTCTAGATGCAAACCTAATTTTTAAAGAACACATTATGTACATAACAAAAAAGGTGGCCAAAAAAAATTAATTTTTAAGAAGATTATCCAACAATATATCACTATTTGCCAGACTGACAATCTATAAACCAATAATCGCTCCACATTTTGAATACTGTGCTACCCTGCTATTGTATTTAAATAACAATGAATTCCAGATTTTACAAAAAATTCAAAATAAAGCAATGAGAGTTATATTACAATGAAATAGATATACTCCGATAAATAATATGGTTCTAACACTAAATTCCATCTCAGTAAAGCAAAGAATTTTATTGTAAAAATTGCAGTTTGTTTATAAAAATAAAAAAATATACGTTGCCAAGCTACTTATATGAAAAACATATATATGTTCGAGATATACACATATATAGTACACGAGGACAAAATGATTTACATATTGAAAAATGGAATTCATTGTTAGCTAGTAAGTCACATTTTTGTAAAGGATTTAAAGAATATAACAGCCTACAATGCAGACTGCATGCAACAATATTGAAGTCCAATAAAATGCAAGTAACGTCAATCAAAATAAATGTTCAAATATCTGACTTAACAATTTTCTTCAGATAGTGTGGATTCAGATCACACTACAACAAAATAATTATAACTGAAAGTGAAGATTTAGCGGTTCTAAATCCGGTTAATTCAGACAGATTAACAGAATCCATAAGGAATTTTGCACTACTACTACTACTACTACTAGAAATCCTTATTACGAACCTACGAGTTGAAAATGTTGGTTCATTCCTTCATCCCTTATCATATAACTCATAATGCTACAGCATTTGTTCAAAATTCATTGGTATGTATACTTATTATCTCCGGATTTGAGTATACCGAGGTTGGAGGTTAGCATAATCCATAGATTGCACGCATGATACTATTACTCATGGTAATAACATCATGGATCGGATGCGTTAGGCCAGTCCCTGTTATGAACACAGACAAGTCAGATCAGACACCATATTGGCACGTGGGTGAAAGATAGAAGCTAATTTGACCGTGTCAAATTAACAATTTGGAGGATGAGCACAAAGGTCAGCTTAGCGTAAATCGATCATTCACCAAATTGGTTATTAAACGCAATACCCGAACACCGAGCGATTGGTTAATTAGGTAAATTAATATTATTTAGTTGGCGCGTAGGTAACCCAATTAATTACTGTTCATGGCATCACAGCGGAACCATCATTAATCAGAAACCAGGTATTTGGTAATACAATTTGTAGAATTTGAATTATATCCTTTGCTACGACATACAATATTTTATATAATATATAGAAAATACAGCACACAGATCATATAAAAATTGTATTATAACTATGAGAAAAGCCAACTGTAAATAAATAACATTGTTTAATTAGTGACATTATATATAGGGTCAATTTGTGTATACAGAAATCTCGCAAAACCCAATAGATACAAAGTTTGCAGTGGTTCGATTTACTGCTGATAAAATAAATTGTAACGTAAATATACTGCGTTCCATTTAATAGCAAATATTTTCATTCTCCACTCAGCACTCAACAAACACTCCATTTCAAATATTTTAAAATAAGCCGCGAGATACAGCCAGTAAAACTCAAACTTTGGAATGTACCTATACAAGGTCCGCTAGTTGGAATAGTATAGGGCGGCGCGAGGTCATAAATACGCTGGACGCCGGCACATTAGCCCGCTTTCGTTTTCCTTGGTCCGCTGTTATACATAGCCAATATAGCTTTGATAACTTAGCCGTTATACTTTTCTAAATTCAGTGTTTTCTACGTAGTGTCTGGAAAAACGGGTACATGTGATCACATAAAGCTAAGAGCTTTACGTAAGCTAAAATAATATGTACCAGAACCAATCTTATTGGTACCAATTCACCAATAAGATGGCCTCGCCGATCCCCTTGCCTTAATCCCATGGATTATTTTGTATGGGGTTTTCTAAAGAAACGAATAGTAGATGCATTTGAGAAAATTACGCAAGAAATAGTTGCTACTTACCAAATGCCTAGGAGAATAATTGACCTCTGTATTGAATAGAATGGACTAAACTTTGAGCAACTCCTCATTATTTTGTTGTTTTTTCATGTTTTATGAAAAAATTGAAATTTATTTTAGAGTTACAATATTAATCAAAATTTTTACTTATTTAATAAGATTTCAAACGATACATCTGACGTTTTACTTAAGAATACAACGATCTACTAATCTACGATCAACGAATACAAAGATCGTTGCTGCTGATATTTTATTAGACGAAACGTATGAAAGTTATCCACTGTAGCATAATATTGTATTTAGTTTTACACAGTATATGAAAAATTTAAATAAAAAAAGCAAGTCGGTATTTGATATTATTACAGTGGGGTAAAAACCCAACTCCTATAATATTCTTCATCAGAACAGAGGGACTTTGTCATTGTTCTGTAATAATGTTGTCAAAAATCTTTAAGTATATTTTTTAATGTCAAGTTTAGTTCTTAAGAAGTTTTTTTTCTTTGTAATTTGTCTATAAGAAATTTGATTTAAGTATTATGCATATTTTCGTATTATGTGTAATGGATAGCTTTTGTTGGGTTACAGTTAACACTCGAAGTAGTTTCCACAAACACCAAAACACAAACTTTTACTTTGCTCGACCCGCGTTTCCTCGCTTTCTATACTTTTTTGCATTTCATAATTTCTATGCTCTTAAACGCATTCAACTGTCTATTATTGGTCACATTTCTAACTAATCTTAAATTACTTATATATATATTCTATGACCGTTGTTGCATGTTGAGCATGTTGTACAACACTAGACTTATTTGTTCTTTCATATTTTAGATCAGCCATATGCTCTTTAAACCTGGTGTTAATTGATCGTCTCGATTGTCCGACATATTTTCGATCACAGTCATTACAACTAATTACGTAAATCCCAGACCTTTCATTTGGAAGAATTTTATCCTTTGGATTGTCTAAAAGTTGCTATAATTTGTTGCTAGACGAATGAATCGCTGTTATACCCACGTTTTTGAAAACCTTACTCAAACCACGAGTAAACCGGGGTTCGTACGGGATGGATACATATTTTGGAGCCTCTATATCCTTTTGAAAGGTCGTAGAATTACGAAGTGTGTCCTTAAATTTACGCTTCCTAATTAGTTTTTCAACTATATCTCTAGGATAACCATTACTCACAGCTATATCCTTAATTAATACTTTTTCTTTTTCAAACCTCTCATTACTGAGAGGGAAGCTTAGTAAACGATGGACACGAAAATTAAAACTCGCCATTTTGTATTGATAAATTGATAATCGTCTGGAGAAAGTGGGTTTATCCTTGCATTCAATGACAGCACCTTGGTCTCTCAACAACGCTGCCAATAGTAATTTTCCCCTTCTGTGAACGCCTTTGATTTTACATCGCCGGAAATGAAAGACACGTTGAGAGCTTCGGAAGAAGTATGTCGAATTATAGAACGAACATTGATGTTAAACACTACAAAAGTGATTGAAATACCGTGTGCTGATTGATTTTCATGTAGATGAAAAATCCCTAAAAATCACTAAAATCCCCCCCCCCCCTTTTTCTTGCAAATATTCCGCGGATAACTTACTACTATAGAACATAACATTCAAGTAACGGTGAAGGGAATTGCTAGAGAAGATATACTTCATCATACGCATAGGCCCATATCGCTACCTATCGATACGAATCTATGGATAATTATCTATCTATGACCAACTATCAATTAGCAACGTATCGCGATGGGCGATACCGCGACGTATGCTATCTTTTCTAAGCAATTCCACTCTACCATATTTCACTTTGATCTCTGTTATATGAAAGAGGCAAAAAGCACGTACATATATCATAACCTACTCTTGAGCAGAAGTAGATAGAGAGGGAAATATATCCAGGAAAAATATTGGTAGTGAAATATCTTATTGTTTCTGCTCTATCAATCTTTAGATAATAGCGAAAATCAGTTTAATGTTAGTAGAACCGTGGTAACTGGTTATAAGTGGATATGCATTTATTCTCAAAGGACTAGACATGCGATATGGTAAACCGGCTTTGTTTGAGCATCTGAATGTATGTTTTAAGCATTCATCAACCACTAAATTCATTACAGCATTTAGATGAAAATTCTGTTCTAGCAAAAGCAACATTTAATTTGTGAGATTGTCTTGAGAGCGCTATTTGGGGCAATGTAAAATGGGGCTTGTTTTGTACCAGTCGCTCTAGTCCTTTCCCAAACATATTTAATTAAGAGCTGGTGATATAGTGAAGTGTACATAAAGAATTTAATACTACAGCATTCCGTAGGGTTAATTAATAATAAATGTTTCATTCCGGTTTGCTTAGGTTCCTATTTGCTGCTATTATTTATTCTTTGAATGAAATAGCCAATTACAATGAAATAGATTATACAGTTTAATTAGAATTTAATTACTGAATACAGTTTGTATATTCGCATGTTTGCGTTGTCTCTCCTCCTTATTGATGTTAGACTTCACTATTTTAAGTTAATTAAAATCTCTAGACGAATCATTGTCTTTATATTCAATGTACACCCATCTGATGTATATTTAGTTTCGTAAATACAGATTTAGTAATTAGAGTTCACCGGATTTAGCTGCCTTCTTATGTAAAATTCGTTGTCGTTTTAAAACCCAAATCTTCTTGTGAAAGTGCTTTTTATTGTAATCCAATAAAATCTTTTCCAATGGGGTATTTAGATTTTTTTAAATCCCCTTGCGTCGCATAAATTTGCTAAAACACGATTGGTTCTACTGTGCTAGTAAAATGTTGTTCGCTTTCTTAATAGTTTGTATATTTAAGTAATATTTAACCCCATATCGTTAGTCAATATTAATTAGTTAGGCAAGTTGTCGCCCACTGCGACGGCACGATACTACGGAACTCAACTCACCGCCCATAATATATACGACACATGTTGACAGCGAAAGACGACACATCATAATTTAAGCAGTTTAATTTAGTTGTGGTATTCCGCGGTGCAGTATATGTCGAGGGTGACAGTTCTTCGGAAGAAGAAGTCATTGTGGCGAGATTGCTTGGGGAAGAAAATAGGAAAAGACGAATGTGGGAATGCAAAGAGGCTGCAATATGGCGAATTTCACCAACTCTTTAAAGACCCGAAGCGTGACAGAAACAATTTTTTAAATTTTTTTTCAAAAAATTCAGAATGTACACATAACGCGTCTGTAAATTGGACTAGATTACAGCGGATTGTACAAACGAGGGCTACGTGCAAAGCGTGCATACAATGTTGGTGTATATCAACAAATATGTACGTAAGGATAAACATTTATTTCTTATCATTTGACCTAATGTTTTTGTTAAATAAGACAAGCAGTAGTATTCAACAGATGCATTTTTGGTACTTTGGTACAACCTTAAACGTAATATTTTTTACAAACAAAAAAAGTTTTTTAGCAAGAAGTCTATCAAAAATTAATCTTACATTGAAATTGTATTATCTTTTTTTTTAAATTAATTTTTAAACAAGCAGGTCAAAATGTTACTAGATTAATACAATTGTACTACATGTGGCAAAACACTGACTGCCAGTAAGTTTTTGCATGTGCCGGTGAGAGACGCGTTTTGAAAAATACTGAATGGGCAAGTGCAATAGTACGGCGCGGCGCGGCGTCGTGAAATAATACGCCCACATACACGTCGCTGTACGTCATGATACGATTTTAACGGGTGGAATGAGCAAAGGACCCTATGGGCGCTTCTTCATTTATTTCAATGCATGTAATTCTGACTGTATTTTACGCGTCGTGTCATCGCATTGGGCCATGGATACCCGCGTGCTTTGAGACATCCTGATTGTCGTGTGTTCATAAATGTTTACGGAGCATATTCGTAAGGCACAATCGCGGTGGTACAAGACCGCATATGAATAATAAGGAAGACACTCTTACCACTATATCTGGACATATATATGGAAACTAACCACTTAGAAGTTGTACAAGTTCTTTCACATTCATTGAGGATCTTTTATCGATCATTTATACGTGAATATAAAATATTTATACTTCATCACTTTCAGTGGCATTTTGTGACATTAGTTTCGAGGGAACTGTAACTCACAGAAAACACAAACGTATTTTACTATTTATATTTGTTCTATATGCACATATTATATTTAAAATCATTAGGCATACAGTTATCCAGAAGATATTAAATGGAGCAAATAATAGCTCCAGCAAATAATAGCTCCTAATAAAGTACTTTAATACTTTAAAGTACTGTAAGTACTTTAAAGTTGAAATACTTTAAAATTTAATACTTTAAACCTTAAAATTACCCAAAATGGTTTACGTTAGAACTAAAATTGGAAAATGAAATCAAGGAAACGGAAAAAGCTCATAGGAAATACGATTTTTTATCGTACATTTGTTTGAACGTAAACCGAACTGTTGTGTAGGTAGTTTAATAATTCCACGTCATTCCAGAAATTATAGGGTGATAATTTAGGAAAATGCGTGAATGTTTAATAGTTGCTAAAGATCGGGAATGGTCTGTTAACGCTGCAACTATAATTTATAAGTTTGGGGGGTTGCGTATAAACGTCTGAATTCTCACATAAGCTGGGTGTTTATTGTCTAAGCCAGCGAGATAAATGGCGTGTAAAGGTCAGAACTTAGTCTTAAGCCTTCCTACGCAACTCCTTAATTATTTAATTTACTGCGATAAGACATAAAATTCACAACCCTTAAACTTAAACATAAATATAACACTAAAGGGAGCAATAGCTATGAAACTCCGAATATATATATATATATATATATATATATATATATATATATATATATATATATATATATATATATATATATATATATATATATATATATATATATATATATATATATATATATATATATATATATATATATATATATATATATATATATATATATATATATATATATATATATATATATATATATATATATATATATATATATATATATATATATATATATATATATATATATATATATATATATATATATATATATATATATATATATATAATTGTTTTGTGATTTATTTGATCAACAAATTTTTTATTATTATTATTAGTATTATTATTATTGTGGACAAAATGAAAACATGCAGTGAATGCACAACGGAGAGACACCTGATAAGTCTCCAATATACTTACACTGTCTCTACCCTACTGCCTTCTTTTCCCTGGGCGCCAGTTCTATGAACATTTAATTCTTGTAGGTATGGAAGTTCACTGCTGAGCATGAGTTCTCTATGGTCCGTTAGAGGAAGTTCAATTAGGTTCTCAATTTTTGGAGACTATTGTGCTTGACCTTTGAAATTATATGGAATGGTGAATGGATATAATAATCTTAGTGTGAAATATTTAAACGTGGTAATATTTATAACTATGGAAGATATATGATATGTGTGAGATAAAACATAAGCTGAATACACAGAGAAGTATTTATTATTAAATATAGAGGCATTGTATTATCACGAGGACAATTAATTTAAGCTAAACAACACAGCAAAGAAAAATTTATATCTGCAAATGAAATTGCAGCATGTTGATTATCAACACAGACAATAAAATAAATAGAAATGCTCATATCAACTTAAGATTAAGCTACGCCAAAACCTATGTACCTTATGGTATTGACATGGGCCTAAGCCTACAGAAACAATTAATCCTTAACATTAAAATTAACTGAGATAGTCATTACCTTACTATGTCCTCTAGTTAATCCTTCAACATGAATCACAACACAAATTTTTTATACGCACTTAACAAACACTGGCTTTGTTTACTGTTATCTCTAGAATCAAGCCTGCTGCCATCTGCTTTCGAACGCTGGAACGCTGCTTTCTTTTTGTTACACTATGGCCAACTTCTTTAGTACACCTGCGGACATCTATCGGAACTATTCTGAACTGGAAAACTGCTATATTTGATACGTTTGTTATACCTTCTTATTGGATTTTGACCCTTACGGAACTTAATATCTCTAGAATTTCTACTCATTTTCTCGTATTTGAATCTTCTTTTATTTATATAAATCTGCTTGCCACACTCGTAGAATTTTCTTTAACGCTGACTGGAGACGCTACACTTGAAAGTCGGGGATTTTTACCGAATTCACTGAAATTTGTTTTTAGAAAGTGCCTAAATTTCCCAGTGAGATTCTGCACACCATAGCACTATTTTAAACACCTCAAACTACCTTTAAACATTAAATTGTAAGAATTTTAGCTCACATAAAACTAGCTAACTGTTGATTACCACGCGATCACTGTTAAACCCTTTGCATTATTATCCGTCTCTACCGAACTTCCTTCCAGTTAAACAAATGCATTTCCTCCTGTAATCCAGCTTCTTGTTTCATCTTTGTTGACAACCCTGGCCAATTACATCAATTCTATTTCTATAAAGTAATTAGGTTTACCTTTAAATGCCATAATTTATCATAAACCCAGTTTAAATTTCACTTCTAAGCTATAGACAATAATCACATTTACCTTTCGTAATGTAATTTCAATATTCACAATACAGCCGTCATCTCTTTCTTTTATATGCTTCTAGATTACAGCTCTCGAGGCCCAATTTTCACGTTACGCTAACGCAATTTTATTACTAAATACACATAGTTTATGTGGATGTTGTATTACATAAATTTTGTTGAGACTTGTCTATTACGATTATGTGAGTTTTAGATTTTTGAGCCGATAAATAACTTTGATATTAATATAAATAAACATTGACCAATCAGATTCATCGTTGCCGGTTGACGTTTGTATTGCTCTTGAAACCCATTTACATATACAAATTCACGTTACAAAAATCGTATTCTACGAAACTAGTCTGATGGAGTAGTGATCGTAAATATGTAAACAATATATCAACATGTCACTAAACAAGGTGTATGTGATTATTTTTTATACAATTTATACATAATTTTCAACTGTGACATGAAGTGATTGAAAATCGTATATTGCCTATGAGCTTTTTTTTTCTTTGATTTGATTTTGAAATTTTAATTTCAAAGGTTTAAATTTAATTTAAGCTTTAAAGTATTTCAAGGAAACAAATAATTCACAGTTGTAATATGTCACAAAAATTTGTAACTGCCATATTTACATTTATATTTTGAAAAAGTTCTTCGCAGCTAATGTTAGCCAAATAGCCATTAATGCCTAAATAATTTTCAAGAAATGATAATAAGCTAGTGTTTTCTATTTTATTGAGTTAGGAAAAAACAAATATTCAAAATTATTTGTTTTACTATGTAAATGTATTTTCCATGCTTTGCAACATTTAAGGTAGTATGTGTATCCTAAACAGCTGTTCAAAAGGTTGGTATGGGACTATTCCGCAAGGTATATAATATCCTATATTTCCACGTTTTAGATACTGTAATTTCAGGACTATATCCCTATTTTCCATGAATTAAGATGAATGAACGTAATGCGTATCTAATAGAAAAATTAAATAATGCTATAACGATCATTCTTCTTCTTCAAAATATATTTATACACGAGCCCCTTTCCATATCAGTTGGCCCACCCATTGAAATCTTAGTTTTTTGGTCAGCATCAAAACATAATAAATACTACAAGCTGTGTTTAGGTCTCAAAGTAATTAATAGGGCATATTTAATCTTATACAGTAGAAAACACCCAACTTTATTGGTCTTCACTCAAATGTGTAGCAAAGAAGCAAAATGTTGCAAGTACGGCGATCAACTCGTTTTTTTATTCATTACAAAGTAAGCCTACAATTCGAAGGTGGCCGTGGAAAACAGACGCCACAACAATTAAACAATTATTGCTAATACTCATAGCTGTCAGAATTCATTTGATACAGCTTCAAAGTAGTTGTGTTCTTTAAAAATGGGCAGAGGAAAGGTTACGGATGACAAAATTCGTTCACTTATTATTAAATTTTTCAATTTCACAGTCAAACTCGGAAATTGCAAATTTATTAGAATTATCGCGGTATAGTGTAAGAAATATAGTTAGAAGATATAAAATGACGAGTTCAGTCGCTGCAAAGCCCCGATATGTAAAAAAAATCAAGATTACAGATTGTGATAGAAGAGCGTTAAGAAGAATTATCCAGAAAAACAGACATGCCAATTACCTCGAGTTAAGTGTTCTGTGGAGTGATGCCGTTGGAAGACGTATTTCAAGATCAACAACTCACAGAGAGGCTCACAAATTAGGATTTGGGACTTACAAGGTAAGGTTTTTAAAAATTAAAAGTGACAATTTTGCATTAGGCCAAAGAAAAGCCACTTTTAACACCACGGCAGAAGAAAAATAGGGTAAGAAGGGCAAAAGAACATAAGGATTCGACATCTCAGCAATGGCGTGCAATACAATGGAGCGATGAGGCCCGATTCGAAGTTTGTGTTGGAGATAGTCGAAGTAGAGTTATTCGCAAAAAAATGAAGCATTCCATGCTGACTGTCTTAAAAGAAAAGTAAAGTTTCCTGCATCCGTCATGGTGTGGGGAAGCATGTCATCAAAAGGAGTAGGAAAACTCCATTTTATTGCCGGAAACGTGGATACAAACAAATATTTGGCAATTTTAGAAAAATCACTTTTACCGGTCATGGAAGAGTGTTTGACATCAGGCCCAGAATTTATGTTTCAGCAGGACGGCGCAACATGCCACACCTCAAAACGAAGTTTAAAATGGATGGAGGACTATGGTATACCACTTTTGGAATGGGTTTCTAGTAGTCCGGATCTATCACCCATTGAAACTTTGTGGCACGAGATGAAAAAGGTGCTACGGAAATACCCTGCTCGAACAATCCCTGAACTGAAGCAAAGGCTTCAGGAAATATGGGATTCTTTTACACGAGAACTATGCCAAGGCTTGGTTAATACTATGCCTCAACGAATTTCGGCTGTAATAAAAAATAAAGGTGATGTTACCCAGTGGTAAATTATAAAATTGTTGTTTTGTTAATTTAACGTATTTGTTTACATTTATTCTCATTTTGTGTTAGTTATCAGTCTCAGTCACCTAAGATGTATTTTTGTGGTTAAAAGAAGTTGTCAAAAGAATAAATAAATTTGGAAGTTCGTGTCGTATATTTATTCTTCTACTTTTGCTCCATAAGAATGAAATTTCTGACTAATCCCTAGGTGGGCCAACTGAAATGGGAAGGGGCTCTGAAAATTCGAAGTTATGTGGAAAACTGGTATCAAGTTGATATCATAGAACCGGCTAATTTAACCTCCCATGTAGGTAGTTAATTACAAAGTTCCATTACATGGTTAACAAATGAGCGAAACTTTTGTTCTCTGTAACTCATTGTATCCGATAGTAGGTACGTGGGTTTCAATTGTTTCAAATTTATTGTGCCTAACACCGGGACATTTTTGTTTCGGTTCAGATGCTGATCAATGTAATAATGGCGGATAATCTGGTAAAAAAATTATAAAAATCGTGAATGCCATTGTTAACTGAGTCATTGTTTTTGGCAAAACATATACAGGGTATAACTAAGCAATATTTAATGAACACATAGGATTGGACGTAATCGATAATTTTTGTAATTGGCAACAATATATTTTACCGACAATATAGCACACTTTATATTTATTTTGAGAAACACAGGTTTAAACGAATTAAAAATTATTTAATCATGACAATTCGACGACTACACAAAAATATAACACTATTGCATTAAAAATAACAATTGGAAGAAGTGTGCTATGGCTCGCTTGAAACAAAACACTAAGGTGGCATTAAATAATATTGTAATTGTCAAAAGTGTTGTTAATCATTAGAAGCAAAGATATTATACGAAAAAGAAAGAAAAGAAATATTTAAAAAATATTAAACTGTGCTGTCACCATCATAAAGATAGTTTATAAAGGTTGTAGAGACATTCCTGTTACTTGATTAAGATTGTGATATGTTCAATTCGAAATATGAAGGTAAGAATGAACAATAAGCAGGATTGAAGAGAAGTATAGAGAGCATGGCGCTGCCAGAGATCTTCCGAGAAGTGGACGTACCAGAGTTGTTAAAGATGAAAATAGTATTAATGTTTTGTTGTCCGTCCATGAAAATCAGCACTCGACGACGCGAGGAGTTCCAAGTGAATATCGCATTTCAAATTTTTTAGTTCACAAAATCTCGAGGATCAACAAGTATCATCCGTATAAAGTTAAACTAATACATGAGTTAAACGAAGATAATCCAGATCGACGTGTTCAATTCTGCCAGGAAATGTTGGAGAGAATATGCAAGAGAATAATAATAATAATAAATAATATATAGAGACGTATACCTACCTGGGTGTGCCACAAAGTCACATCCAGGAGGTAAATATTACAAAAGACGCTCTCCGCGGCAAGTACCGCCACCTGCTTCGACAGATCTGGTCCTCAGAGCTGTCGGGGACCAACAAGGTGGCGGCGACAAATATGCTTGCCGTTCCGGTTCTACTCTACTCCTTTGGAGTAATCAAATGGACACAGGAGGAGCTGCAGCAACTCGACGTAGGTACCCGCAAAATGATGCATCTTTGTCGGAGTTTGCATCCGAGATCGTCCGTTCCGCGGTTATATCTCCCACGACAACGGGGAGGCCGTGGACTCTTGGGCTTGGAGTGTCTCCACAACAGAGTAGCTCTGGACACAGCCTGTAAAATTATCAGGAGTTCGGATCCCCTACTCCTCATGGTCAAAGACCATGAAGGAGCTGGCGTAGGAGCTTTTATATATAGGGCAGCACACAGAGCAGCTAATAGCCTAGGTCTCGACAACAGAGTAACTGTGGACACAGCCTGTAAAATTATCAGGAGTTCGGATCCCCTACTCCTCATGGTCAAAGACCATGAAGGAGCTGGCGTAGGAGCTTTTATATATAGGGCAGCACAAAGAGCAGCTAATAGCCTAGGTCTCGACTTCGACACCGAGCAGAATAATCCAAACTCTGTCACCGAGTTGGACCCTGCTCGGTTGAAAGCCCACCTTCGGGCTGCTGGAAATACACTTCGTTTTCAGCAGCACAGGGATAAGCCATTGCACGGAGTCTACTATAATATAGAAGACTTATGCTTAGAAATATAGAAGACTTAAGGTTATCCCAAAAGCTGACCTTTAGCTTTTTGAGGTCAGCTGGGCTGAAGCCAGAGACCGAAGGTTTTATATTAGCTTGCCAAGATGGTGTATTAAACACCCTGGTCTAACGAAGCCGCGTGATGGGTATAGAAGTGCCTGACGTCAGCTGCAGATCATGTCGTCGGGGCCCAGAGACCATTATGCATTTGCTTATCAGCTTGTCCAGCATATGCGGTGTCTGCCTATATCCATCGACATAACGCGGCATTACGAGTGCTGTATTACCACCTACGGCACTCGTATGGTATAGATCAGACACCGGTGTTGCCCTAAGCTCCGGGGGATATTGAGTCCGTTGTGGGGAATGAGAGGTCCCGGTTATACTGGAACTATTCATTCCCCAGCGTCAGGCGGATACAAGCCAACAAGCCTGACATAGTCCTCCTCGATCACCAACTCAAGACGATGTTCGTTATAGAGTTTTCGGCTCCGGCCGAAAAGAACATCGTCTTGAAAGAGGAGTAGAAACGGATAAAATATCGTGATTTACTCTCTGAACTCCGCACGCTGTACCCGGGTTATTCTGTTAAAATAGTGGTTCTTATTATTGGCTCTCTCGGAGGTATGCGACAATCATTGCTCTCAGAATTAAGAACCATCCCAGCATGCCGTCAATCGGCAGAAGTCATCGCTGGGAAGATGCAGAAGGCCGTCATACTTGGCTCGTTGCAACTCCTCAGGACACATGAATTGCGACCTCAATGACCGCTTACCCCGCGGACGTGGGGAGCGGTTGTTGAGTAACGAGGCTGGAGGGACTCTCTGGACTAGTCGCAGGCCAGGGGGGACTTACCAGCACCCAAAAAAAAACAAAATAAATAATAATAATAATAATAATAAATGGTCTTTATTAAAAATTGTATACCAATACAAATTTTATAAAAAAGGCGAAGGTTAGCGCTAGGCTACTCAACTCAACCTTTACATATTTAAATATGAATTTAGAAACTACGTATTTAAATATAACCTAGAATTAATAACACAAAAAAAATAATAATAGACAAAATAAATTTTTAGTAATCAAAAATAATTAATAGCATGAACTAATAGTTAATTAATGTCATGCATAGAGCCTACTGTTATTGAGGAGCATTAATACATGAACTGAGGAAAAT
>CAXKVY010006098.1:0-31258 GCA_964058915.1 Tetropium fuscum
AACCGGACACTGCCGGGTAAGGAAACACCTCTATAACATGAGACAACGTGATACACCCATCTGCAGAGGATGTGAACAAGAAGATGAAACGATAGAGCATATACTTTGCTAATGTCCCGCCGTGTCATCGACCAGAGAATCCATATTGGGGGAACATTGGCCTTCTATGGCCAATTTGAGGGAAATGCCCCTAGGCAACATCATCACCTTTTGTCCCACATTGGGCTGGTAGATGACCTAGGGAGACATTTCCTTCACGGAGGAAGCACAAGGGGCCCAATGGGGCCTAAGTGCAGCGGATCTCTGATCCGCACTCCGGACATATTCCAGATTTGAGGTATCAATATAGAAGTATCAAAATTGGAGAGAATCATTTTATTAAAAGCGTAAATGTGTTAAAATCCACCTTCTAAAGTGCCCGGAGTCCAATGAATCAACATAATTCAATTAAATTTTTAACTGAATTCTATAAAATCCATTCTCGCACTGATTGCAATGTTAAAAATGTCATTTTGACAGTTATTTAGTTACCGTTCTAGAATGGTAAGTGTCACTTACCGTTCTAGAATGGTAAATCTTGCTTACCGTTCTAGAAACAAGCATGGTAGGTGAACAAAAAAAGCTTGATCGTACAAATATATATCTAAATAATAATGAATCTTACAAAATTAAAACTTTCCTAGTAAATTGCAGACTGGCAATAAGACTTAACAGAATTTCACAAAAATTGTCGTCGTAAAAAAGGAGATAATGAAATGTAATATCATTTTGATGGCTCCAATTTAAAATTTATCGAAACACTATTTGCTGTTTACACTAGTAAAAAAAACACACCGCAATAAATTTAATGGTAACATATCAAAATTGTCATGTACCTAAAGATATTAAGAGTGTGGAAGTTAGTTTTGTTCCAAACCTCACCCTAAGCTTAACATGCTGTACAAATATCTGACCTGCTTGAGACATACACAATTCCAGCGTTTTACAATTCCAAAATCAGGTTCCATGAACTAAGCCTATTTATTTATCACGTCAGTAAAAAACTCGTCCAGTTCCGAGAGGAGATATTCGAAATTACTGGGATTAAAAATGATCCGGCATAAGAGAAACATCTAACGAGCCATTTGAATAATCCCTTGCCAGAATCGTAAACAAATTCTCCTGTAAAAAATACCTTAATAAAGATACAATTACTGCACTTTATCATTTCAGAATCGGTCGCGACTCTCATTAATTTCTTAGGTAAGCTTTCAGAGCGCGAGCCCAAATATAAATAACCGCCCGATAAGATCTAGTAAGCGAATGTGGCCCACTAGGCGTCGAAGGTCCATGTTAACTCTATCTATGTGGGTAACGGCTGCGGTGTCCCGCAGAGTTTGGCTCTGGGACCCCGAACATGTGGTGTGTCTTGTTATGGGAAAGGCACCTCCCTTCTAATCAGACTCACGATTCGCACTGCCTAATCGATCATAATCGAACTTGTGCATGACAAAACATCACAAAGGTTCCTGTTGGTTCCGTTTGAGAAAATATTTTGGCGCCATTCTAGCACCTAGAAATATTTCAGATAATATTACGATAGTATTTCGTATCAAATTATTCGATGTAAAAAATGTCTACAATATTTCATTTAATAATTTAATTGATGCATCTGTTGACAAATATTCAGTTTTCTCCCTGCTTTTTTTTATATTTAAAAAATTCTTATTTATTAATTATTTGTATATTAGCGGCAAGCGACAAATAACTACATTACATTATTTTTAGTTAATTTTTGTTTTCGTACACTACTATAGTATCATATTATGCAATACATATATTAAATAAAAAATAAGCTCCAACAAATATATAACTATAAACAGTAAAAAACTAGACACAAACATTGGTTTCAACTGTATCCGTTACTCCTTATACATGCATGAGTAATAGAACGAAACTATAGTAAATATTAAAATCCACTAAATCACAAGTTGATGTTTCTGGGAACGCAGCACCTCCCCTCTAATAATCCGGGAGTGAATAGGATCTGCACAGTCGATCGATCATAATTGAAGACGATTATAGGAATTATGACGAATTGCCGCTGCTAAGTATATGTTGATATGTGAACATTTCCAAAATTATTCCGATGATAGTGGTACAAAGAATGATAAATTTGACGTTAATCAACAGGTAATAGGTGGATAGGTCGACAGCTTTTCAATCATTACCGCGCGCTAATCGGTTTTGATTTTTAAGCGTTTTTTGTAGTCTATTCAATTCTAAGATCGATGTATGACAAATGCACGTCGAAACGATTAAATAAAAGTATTAATTACCATTATTTATATGAACATTTCCTATGTAAACTGCACTGCAAATGAGTCACGGAATCTTAAAAAGTCTAAAATTCTCTAAAAAGTCCATTTGCACCGGTTGTGTTTTAATTTTAACAGTCACCTAACCCTTACTTAACTTCACACTGTCTTTGCACCAAACTCTAACTGCCAGTTATTGGTAATCAAGTCAGTGACAGTATTCTAACCTAAAAGCCTGTTTACAAACTGTGTGCATTACTTTATTGTTAATCTGTGGTGAATAATAGAAAAATAAAAAAGCGTTATGGACGTTATACCTGTTTTCGATGACGACGATGACGATATAGAGATTCTAGATTTTGTAATACATGCATTTCCTATGCAAATATATGTTAGAAGCAATTATTTTAACTTTTTTGAGAACAATTACTTTTTGTACGTTTTGTACGTTTTTTGTTCGATTGTCTGGACAGACGTTATCGACCCATTTGTCCAGACAAAGTGTATTATTGTACGCAGACCGATCAAGATAAAATTTCATTATTTAATTTGATGTGTAGCAAATACCCTAATAATCGCCGTGTTGCCACATTGATATGGCGGTTATCTAACCAGAACGCTCGCAACGTTTGGTGCAACGTTGGTGATGATTAACGGCTTGTTAAATTCTAACCGCGGTTACATAATCGGCATATTAAACGGCAAACGGGAATAAGTTGCCATCAACATATTCGGGGACATCCCATTTCATTTGAAATATTTATGTATTATATTATTAATTATTAAGTAATTGTATTTTTGCATCATTGGGTTGGACCAAAACCCAAATTGTAAAGACCTTTAAGAATATCCGTCCGTTCGTCCAACCGTCGGTCTATCCATCTAAACTGATCAACAAAATAAACGTTACACTGCCAAATTTGCTCTGATTATGGAACAGAATAAATCTGGATTGCCGCCGCCTATTTAGTTTCTGTTTGAAGTGTTAGCTAGTACAATGTTTTGTCTACCGGTCCTTGTTTGTACCAAGGATATATGTATCATATAAAGTTTCTACAGGGCGGAAAATTAAACAGTGCTAAATTTCTGAAATTTCGGCATCGTCCCATTTCAACAAACATTTTGTTTCTGGATTTCAACATGAATGTCATAAATTAGAACCTCATATCTCGAAACGGTTTTTGCGATTTTCGTTGATTTTCCTTATTTACACAGTGACTGCAAAAACATCCATTTTTGGCCTTGCATTGATAACTTTTTTACTCGTGAACCGACTCTCAAAATCCAGGCCTCATGTTGAGGCCAAAACTGAAGTTAATAAAGCACGATAAAGATAATCGACTCCAGGCAAAGTTTCAATATACAGGGTTGCATCAAAGTTGAACCAAACCTGCATAACTCGCAAAACCTAGTATTCTGAGAGACTTCAATTAGAGACAACTTGCTTTCGAACAAATTGTATAATCTGAACACTTTAATGTTTTTCTTACTTGCATGAGTTAGGAATTGTTGGTGTAGGAACAATTTAACAATATAAAAAAACAATAAACATATAAAATAACAAATAAAAACAATGAACACTTTTGGGAACATTTCAATATTTTGTCAAATCAGAGCAAATTTGGCAGTGTAACGTTTATTTTGTTGATCAGTTTATATGTCCGTATGTCGCCTTTTGTGAACAGCGAGTAACGGTATTTTTAAACAAAGTAATCCAATCATAAATTCTCCAACAGTGGGGCCTCAAACAATAAAAAAAATATTTCATTGAGACCTAAAACTTTGGCAGGAAATTATGATGGCTATGCAGCATAACCAGAATATCATAAAAATCCATAAATAAATAGCTGCTGTGAAGGAAAAGTATCTGTCAGTCTTCTGATACATTCATACAGAAGTAGATAAGCACTCAATCTCTTAGTAGCGCATTAGTAACATTTTAGAGTCACAGTCGAGGGGCCCATGTTCAAGTTCTGTCAGGACTTTTTTTTAATATATCCACCTAACATTGCAGCAACATGTAATAGTGTGACTTTAAACTGTTTTAATAAATTATAATACTATAATAAAGAAGTGCAACAATAGATGAGTATAATAATAGATAAATATAAGTCAAACAAAGAAAGTTGCACATTTTAGAGTGTATCATAGTTTAACTTTACTACATTGCTGGCCATAGGTTGAAACAATTCAAAATTTTAATGTAATTTTGAATGCACATATCTTCTGAATAATATGGTATATAAAAATACGATTTTCAGGACGTTTTTGGAAATTTCATCTGTAATAAATGGCATGAATATAATTTTTCAATCGTGCTCAAAAGAGGAATATACAGGGTGTAAACTAAACCCCTACAAAAAAATCAAAATTTCATTCTTACCGAGAATTTAGGAAAATCAAAATCGAGATCAAGTTTTTATAACATTTGTTTATATCTCATTGTAAAATATTGGCGATTTTTTGAGGGCTGTATCTTGGTAAATAGTGTACCTATAAATAATTTATGTGACTCAGTAACCAAAGATTTCGAGGAAGGTGAGTATGTGTATGCACTCTTTTTAGATCTTTCAAATGATTCAAATCATTCGATTGTATTTCACACAACATATTATTTGATAAGTTACAATATTATAATTTTGAAATAAGAAGCATTAATATAATAAAGTCATATCTTACGAACCTAAGATACTAGTACAATTATGTAAAAAAGATGTTACTAGTACAATTATGTAAAAATAAATTTAGATTTCCTACAATTGAAATATGGTGTCCCACAAGGACCTGTATTAGGTCCTATTCATTTTCTTATTTATATGAATGACCTAACAAGGTCCGTCCAATCAAAATTCGTTCTTTTTGCACACAACGATTATTCCGTCCCATAAGGATCTTAAGGTATCAAGATAGACAATGTTCACGAGGCGCAACTGACGACCCAAGATTGGTTTCTAGCAAATCACCTCTAAATACCTCCAAAACAAAAAAGACGGTATTTGGTTTAAGAAATATGGTCAAGCTCAATCATCCTGGAAACTGTAAAATTTCTTGGTGTACACCTTGACAGTAAATTATCATGGGAAGAGCATGAACAATAGGTATATCTGTAAAAACATTTCAATAAAGTTGTATCTCCTTAGACATCTTGCATAAAATGTGTCACAATATGTTTTAATAACGGCTTACTCGATATTGATATTCATTACTTGATATTCATTATTTTATGCAATACTAATTTAGGAACATTCAGCACACGGTAATTTAAAGTTTTTACTTTACAAAGGAAGGTTCTAAAATTTTTATCAGGTTTAAAATATAGAGATAATTGTAGATAGAGATCTTTCTATCTTTTAAATAATTACGATCTTAACTTTACCATGCACATATATTTTACAGTGTTTACTCTTAAATATTAAGGAAACTTTATCAAGTTACGTATTGCACAGTGAAATTCATAGTTATTCCACAAGAAGTGAAAATAATATATATACAGATTATTTACGCCTTAAAAAATCTCGAGCTGGAACAAATTAATACGGTACTATGATTTTCAAATAAATAATTTTAATTAAGAATCAGGGAACTTGATTACAATTTGTACAAAAGTACTATCAAAGCTTTTTTAATTTCAAACGCGTTTTATAATTTTGATGAATATTTGGCATAGATAAATAAGCTGATAATTAGTTTAGTTTATATTTATTTTTTATTAATAAATATTCAGCAAACAAAAGCACATTTTTTATTTGTAAGGATACATTTCCAGAATTAAAAGCATAAACAAATTCGGAACGTCAAGGTATGAAGTGTTGTTATTTGCAAAGTTACTTGCATTGTTGAACTGAAAAAATATGTAGAGATGGTAAGTTATTGGGACTCCGGCCCAATAAAATATATATCTCGACGAAGCTAACATCGAAAAGTAAAAGTTAACCAAACACAGAAATGTTCTCCGATAGAATCTACCCTAAATTTAAGGCCGTGACTGGCAAATAAATGAACCCTTGACATTCCTCCGGAATATTTGTGATCACGCCAGGGACCGGAATGCCCAGAAGTGCCATGAGACATTTTTTAACGAATAAACGACAAAGAAAGTTTCTTCGGGAACTGGGGAAATAATTACATGACAAACATTATGTAAAATATTTACGACACATCCGAAGAAATGTGGTCAAAGTATTTCTATAATGGAATAATAATCTCAAAGTGTACTCGCAATTCCTTCTGTACCTACGTCTCGCCCGCCCAGTCGTAAATCACCTCTCCGGAGCAAATAATCGAATGGTTTACCACAAAATTAACCCAGCAAAAGGGCCATAAATTTCACGTCCGAGACAAGTCATGATGATTCTATTTTGATCTGGGAGCTCTGCGTACTGTTACGTGATTTACAGCTCTCTTCCAGTAGCTAGTCGGCCGCAATTTTCTCGTAACCGGGCTGTATAATCCTTTAGGCCCCACAACCATATTTCCTAAACCTACTGCAAATCGCAGCCATAAATCTGCTGTAGCTCTAGTAACTTAACAACGGCGATCGGTCTCCTGCTATTAGCAAGGCTGATTTTCAATGTAAAAGGCATAATCTGTCTGTCACCAGATGAACTGCTCTTTGATGAAGTAAAGAGGTTCTTCCTTTTAGAATGTGGATAAATTGCCTGAATCGAATGCTCATAAGTATAAGTAAGTCGTTTGATCTCAGCTATTTCTGCCATCTTAATTAGAATACAGCAATTTTATGCTGTCAAACATTGTGTAATAGAAATGTTTTGCCCAGAAAACATGTTTATGAGTATTTAAATTTAAGTAATTTCTTTGTCCGCCCAGGATTTTAAATATATATATATATATATATATATATATATATATATATATATATATATATATATATATATATATATATATATATATATATATATATATATATATATATTAGCTTTGAAATTCTTTGCTATTCATATTTATTTTGTGAAAAGTAATCTTGGGTTTGTAGCATTTCATTACATAGAAATAAGCAAATAGACGAATAAGAAGGACAACACACTTATCAGTGCTATATCTGGACATACATACGGAAATGAACCACTATACACACGAAAACGAACCACTTAGAAGTTGTACAAGTTCTTTCACCTTTCTTGAGGATCTTCAGAGCAGTATACGATTTATTTCATTGATCATTTATACTTGAATTTAAAATATTAATACTCCAACACTTGCAGTGACGTTTTATGACATTAGTTTTTGACTGAACTCAAATTCTTAGAATACACAAACCTAGTCTACTATTTATATTTGTTCTATTTGAACATATTGAACATATTATATATAAAAGCATTAGGCATACAGTTATCCAGAAGATGTTAAACTTTAAAATGCATAAAATCTTGTTGAACCTATTGAAAAAGAACTACTTTTTCCAACTATATGCGGGAAAATATTAAAATATATATATATATATATATATATATATATATATATATATATATATATATATATATATATATATATATATATATATATATATATATATATATATATATATATATATATATATATATATATATATATATATATATATATATATATATATATATATATATATATATATATATATATATATATATATATGTATATATATATATATATATATATATATATATATATATATATATATATATATATATATATATATATATATATATATATATATATATATATATATATGTATATATATATATATATATATATATATATATATATATATATATATATATATATATATATATATATATATATATATATATATATATATATATATATATATATATATATATATATATTTTAATATTTTCCCGCATATAGTTGGAAAAAGTAGTTGTTTTTCAATAGGTTCAACAAGATTTTATGCATTTTAAAGTTTAACATCTTCTGGATAACTGTATGCCTAATGCTTTTATATATAATATGTTCAAATAGAACAAATATAAATAGTAGACTAGGTTTGTGTATTCTAAGAATTTGAGTTCAGTCAAATGTCATAAAACGTCACTGCAAGTGTTGGAGTATTAATATTTTAAATTCAAGTATAAATGATCAATGAAATAAATCGTATACTGCTCTGAAGATCCTCAAGAAAGGTGAAAGAACTTGTACAACTTCTAAGTGGTTCGTTTTTGTGTGTATAGTGGTTAATTTCCGTATGTATGTCCAGATATAGCACTGGTAAGTGTGTTGTCCTTCTTATTCGTCTATTTGCTTATTTCTATGTAATGAAATGCTACAAACCCAAGATTACTTTTCACAAAATAAATATGAATAGCAAAGAATTTCAAAGCTAATATATATATATATATATATATATATATATATATATATATATATATATATATATATATATATATATATATATATATATATATATATATACTCCCCGGCACAAAACTCCGTCACCCTAAAATTTTGCCCAATTTTGATGTTTTATAACTTTTTTATTTTTCATCTGATTTTCATACATTTTTTACCAGTCTGTAGATCAGTTCATTGTGTGTCTTTTTAATTATTGTAATAAGTCATATTTTTCGTCCAGGCAATATTATACAGGGGTAAATCAAAGTGTTGTTTTTTGTCGTAAACTCAAAACACCCTGTGGAAAAATTGAGGCGAATAATTTTGTTTACAAACTGTTTGCTGCCATCTTAGACGTATTGTAAACATTTTGTTTTTTGATTCATCCCATTATCTCATTTCTTCTGCGAGCAGCAAAATTTTAAATGAAACGCTGTTAATTTTATCATTTTTAATTAAAAAACATCGACGTTGGCTAAATACGCGGTTATTGTGACAGAATATTTGACAGTACAGTTAATTTAGTGTGTTGTCATCATGGTAACTACAGCAGACGTAGGTAGAATTGTTGCCTTAATAGAGGATGGCCGCAATAAGAGTTATGTCTCCCGTACTCTGGGAATTGCGCGGTCTACAGTTTGTGATGTTTGGAATAGGTATCTACAGACGGGAAACTTTATTAGGCGGCAAGGCTCTGGCAGAAGGAGAATGACCACTCAAGCTGATGATCACTTTGTCATTATGAGTTCTTTAAGAGATCGAAGAGCTACTGCTGTGTATCTAAAAAATGACTTGCAAATGGTACGTCGAGTAAGTGTAAGTGAAAGAACGATACGTAGAAGATTGTTAGAAGCAGGATTGCATTCACGAAGGCCAGCAGTATGTCCAAAATTGCTTCCTCGGCATCGACAACACCGACTGAGATTTGCAAGAGCGCATGCTGACTGGACTGTAGAACAGTGGGGAAACGTACTATTCACAGATGAATCCAGGGTTTGTTTAAGGTCGCCGGATGGTCGTGAACGGGTATACAGACGTAGAAATGAAAGATATGCAGACTGCACCATATCTGAGCGACTGCAATATTACGGTGGTTCAGTCATGGTTTGGGCGGGTATTTCTACCGATGCACGTACTGACCTTGTATTTGTTGAAAATGGAGCACTAACCGCCCACCGTTACATTGAGGAAATCCTCCAAGAAATTGTTGTTCCATTTGCTCCTTTCATTGGGAACCAATTTACATTAATGCATGATAATGCTAGACCTCACGTTGCACGGGTAGTGAGCGAATATCTGGATGAGGTTGGACTTCCAAGATTGGACTGGCCCGCATGTAGCCCGGATCTCAACCCAATCGAACATCTTTGGGATGTTCTTAAAAGAGCACTCGGTCGCCGTCCTGTGCAACCACTAACCTTGCGAGACTTACGGCTGGCGCTGACAGAAGAATATCAGGCTATTCCTCAAGACAGAATAAGTAATCTTATTAATTCGATGCCACGAAAAATGCAAGCTGTCATTGCTGCGAGAGGAGGACATACACGTTATTAAAATTTGTCTTTGTTAATTAATTTTGTGATATACCTAGTGGATGTTTTTGTTAATAAAAATAAGCTTGAAATCAGCGTTTCATTTCAAATTTTGCTGCTCGCAGAAGAAATGAGACAATGGGATGAATCAAAAAACAAAATGTTTACAATACGTCTAAGATGGCAGCAAACAGTTTGTAAACAAAATTATTCGCCTCAATTTTTCCACAGGGTGTTTTGAGTTTACGACAAAAAACAACACTTTGATTTACCGCTGTATAATATTGCCTGGACGAAAAATATGACTTATTACAATAATTAAAAAGACACACAATGAACTGATCTACAGACTGGTAAAAAATTTATGAAAATCAGATGAAAAATAAAAAAGTTATAAAACATCAAAATTGGGCAAAATTTTAGGGTGACGGAATTTTGTGCCGGGGAGTGTATATATATATATATATTTAAAATCCTGGGCGGACAAAGAAATTACTTAAATTTAAATACTCATAAACATATAATCAGAAACCGTTTTCCAGAAGAACCTGAAGATGGCAGATGTGACCCAAAACGCCATTTTATAATGTTTTCGTTTGATATAAAAACGATAATAATTCCTCGTACATCTAATCCGTCATATATTGATGTATATTCTGCCAAGTGGTTTTGAACCTAATATTCTGATGAAGAATATCCAATGCCATTGACTATTATTATAACTTACAGGTATATTATTATTATTGGCTCTGAGAATATTTACCACCAGCTTTTGTCCCATTAAGTGTTTCAGCCTAAGTCCTTAAAATCATCACAGCTTTATTTGTTCAAAATGCCTCAGACTTTTATTCAATACAATGCATTTGGGTCATTCAAATTGTAACTAATTTATTGCCTGTTACCTGGGACGTCCTTATAAAAAATTCCTCGAGATCTGGACTAACAATGACTGGAGAAACGGCTAAGAAATGTTATAATAAATTTAGAAACCACAACTCTATGAATGTGGACAGAGGTGTATTAGAGCTAATGGTAGTTCGGTAAATTTTTTTTTTAACAATGTTAAAAAATTACGAAAATAATAAATAATTATTTGTCATAATTGAAATATTGAGCAAATGATGCAAACAGATTGTTAAAAAACATTTGTAGTAAAATCAAAAAAATCTTGTAAGGGGCAAGGGGTTAGACATTTTCCATGCCCGTTTCCCAATTTGTTGTGATTTATCAACAAAAAAAGCGAACTAAAACTTTGAACCTAGTTGCCCGCAAGATTTTAATGGGCGGACATCACTCATTGGAATATTTTCTTGTTGTTTCTCTAAAGAAATAGGAAAAAGGACAAAAGTCTATAAATTATACAATTATTAAAGCTTTAGAATACCTTAATTTGAAGAATTATTTTATTGAATATATTTTGCCAGTCTTCGTGTATCTAAACCGGTACTGCCCTGGCTAGATGAGAGTAAAAGTCCCTCACTAATATAAATAAGGACCCAAAGGACCCTTACGTTGATCTAGCATCATTGATGTCAGAGTAGCAGGTTATTGATGACAAGTACAGGTCAGGTGGCCAGGTTTCTCACACCCACCCAGCATGGTACACCATCCCGACTAGCATAAACTATAACGACCTAAAAAAGTCACATTTCTGTCATTTGTTATATAAAATATCGTGCATATCACTTGTGCTTCCCTCGCATACAACAGGACTAAATTTATAGGCGGTTAAGGATTACGAAGATTGCTGGCAATGATAATCCGGAATTTGTAGATGCATGGTCCGTGTCTCGCAAGAAATTTAGTTCAAGGAATTCTTTATGGAGCAGGTTTAAAGAGAATACGGCCGTATTTTTAGGTTTAGACGATTCGGGTTATTTTATAAACCGTATCTTTTGATTTGTTACAGAATCTATTGTGTACCGAGTAGTAGGGGTGTCAGAGGATTTGATTTTGACTTTGGTCGGAACCCGCTGAACTAGAGCTTAAATGAAAAATCTTAACGTATATAGTAACCCATTAAAAAAGTTACAATGAGCGAGATACGCCTCATGGTTTTTTAGTGCAAAATAATTGTGAAAACGGCACTTTTTTCACTTTCCTCTTAATAATGGAAAAAGTAATCGTTTTAGAGAAAAAAGTCTCGAACAAAAGTTTTTCAGCGGATGATTTGACGTAAGGATTAAGCATTTCAAAAAATCGCAAAAATATATTAAAGTTAAAAGATACGATAAAATAGAGGAAACATTTTTCTGAAATCTTTAAAATTGGAGCCACATAGCCATTAGAAAAAAACTTTAGCACAATATTTTTTTGATGAGAACATAAACGGTGAAACGTAATTCTTGCAACATGATTTAATTCCAACGCTAACACATTTATATCCAAATGAAAATAACCCAGATATACCTTCTAATCAACTTTGATTTCATCAAGATGGTGCTCCTCTTCACTATGCTCGTCCTGTTCGTACTTACATAAATAATATATTTCCTCAACAAAGGATAGGTCGACGTGGCTCTATAGAATGGCCTCATCGCTCTCCAGACTTTAATCCTCTCAATTTTTTATGGGGGTTACTTAAATAGCAAAGCATATACTAACAGACCAGAAAACATAGACGATTTAAAAGAACGAATTTGGCAAGAAATACTAAATATTGCAACAGAAATAATCAATAACGTTCAAAATGAATTAGTTTTGCGTCTAGCTCACTGCCAAGTAGTAAATAGACAACAATTTGAACAGCTTCTTCGAACAGCTTCTTTGTTAATATCTGCTTTATTTAATTTTATAATTTCAATTAATACGTTCTTATGTTGAATTTTATGAAATGTTGAGTTGAGTTTTATGAAATTTTAAGTTTTATGTTGAGTTTTATGAAATTTCGATTGCATTTATCTCGAATTTATATTTATGTAACCCCATATTTTTTTATGCTACGGTATTCAGAGAAATATGCTCTTTCAAACTAAAAAAACAGGGGTAGCCATTTAAAAACATATATAATTATTTTGTCAGCTCAGCGTTACGCCACTGAACAAATAATCTAGTTCTTTCAAAGGAGAGCAAATTAAAAATAGGAATCGACGTGTCTGAGCATTTTTGCAAAAGTACACTACTTCGGGATATATTTCATGTGTTCCAGGCTTTTTGTCCACACTGTATAGTTAATTTTTATTTATTTTATATTCTTTTTGTAGTCGTTCGTAATTTTTTGACACTGTTTAAAGAGTATATTTTTCGTATATAGATTTTAATATTGCTTAGTATGTTTAACAATGCAAGTTTTAAGTCATCATTTTAAATCGTTTTACTAACTCTGCACTTACGAATAAATTTAGAAATGTAATTTATTGCCCTAAGTGATATCTTTTTAGCTATTTATTTTCAAATATGCGCACCGATACAGGCTGTCCGCAAATCAAACATTTTACGAAGCAAACTGCGGAGCGTCTCACCATGAATATTACAAAACCCTCTCCGTTGTTATTTCTTATGAACGTAACCTGCATTTAACCTCTTCGATACACTATTAATCCAACAAGGTTTCTGACATTAATATATTCACGTGCATCAATCATACGTCAGAGATGCGGTTTGTTGAAAATAAAAGAGGGTATCGGTGATTGGTTCGGGATGGATTCGAATTGATCGTAACAGCATGTTGCGGGAAAAGCATGTGAAGTGCCAGACGAAAGGTGACAAATGTCTCATGGTACTTCTAAAATATATGTATTTTTTATTGCGCTGGCTTGCGTTAGTTCGTTGACTTAATCGGGGATGTAATTAAACATACGGGGGCACATTAGTAGGATAAGGAACACATGCCAATAATATTATCATTCGAGACTTAATTAGGAGTAAAAGTAAAAAGACGTTTGCCATAATTATTTCATGGCAAAAGACTATTCGTAAAAAGTCACGAAAAAAGGTGTATAAAATCAAGATTACAATTTTTATATACATGGTGTCTCAGCTTATAAATGCAGGACTTCGCCAATCGATACTAGACCTCATTATAAGATGAAAAAGTCCTTTTAATGATTTTCTTCTTTTCTTACCATTGCTTAAATAATAGTTTGATATGGTCTTCTTCACGTTTAAATGTACGCATGTAAGTATACTTCTAGAAGTTTTCTATAGTTTGTAATTAAAAACTTAAGTTCCAATCCGTCTGAAATTTTATTATCCCGGGTTCTTTGGAGTCCCTGATTACGATTTAGGGGTCGAATTGGTTCGGTCAAATCTTGCAACTGAATTTTAACAGTACGCCTTGGCTTGCATCATACTACGACTTGTATAATTTGGAGAAATGGGAATAATAGCATTGGTTTGCAATCTGTCTAAGAGAAGGAAAGCTTCAAAATCAAACCCGAAACTGTGTTTCGTTAGGTACAAGTAAACTTTAATATGAAATAAGTAGAGTTAAGAGTTAGAAGTACAGTCAAATTTAGGTCTCCTTATTGAAGAACTAGACTCTACTAAATTAGCAGGCAAATGACCATGCAACAATGATAGCGATAACTAAAAAGTGAAAAATAAATTTATGATAAAAAACATTTTTAATAACAAGCTTCTATTGAAAAGCTCTAAAGAGAAGAAAATAAGATTCAAGTATGTTTCAATTTCAATACATTTTTTTTAAAGAGATAAATCTCGTGACAAGCTATACGTAATAAATTGATGGGTTTAATCAAATCAATTTAAAGTTTATTTTCTTCTCTTTAGAGCTTTTCAATAAAAGCTTGTTTTTAAAAATGTTTCTTTACTATTAATTTATTTTAAAATATAGCCAGGGAAGGTAGTCTATATGTTGAATCCGCAATAATAATAACAAAACTGATGCGCATTAAATTTGCAAATAAATACAAATTCAGTCGAATATATCAAATAATTCAGTGTATATAAAATAAACACACTATTTCTTCTGTCCATCCGTAGTGTATTAAATGCAGCTTAGGTTGGTCTAAAAGCTGTTGTAGAAAAAAGGTCTCGGCTGTTGTCACGTTTCGTGATAAATTAGATCAGAATTAGAAAAATTACCAGCAAAAACCGCAAAACAAAGACCATCTCGTCGCACAAATTTAAGAGAACAACATTCCGGGGATCGGCTTAAATAAATACCACCTAGACCGGACTGGACCGAGCATCCAAAATAAAAACTGAAGATATGTGTTATTGTGTCAGACACTCGGTGGCCGCAAGAAGTGCAGAGCAAACAAATATCATTTAGTGAATGTTGTCGCTTGGGCTTTTTATGGTTGCAGCACCAGTGGCGCCACTTCAAGACTTGTGAAGATTTACGTGGGGAAACATAAAATGGAAAATTAAACAAGATTCATTATGATTATATAGTATAATATTTTGTTAAATAATTTTATGTTAACAGATGCCATTTATATATAACGAAAAGTTCTGAGAGTTTGGTATTTTGATTAGTACTTTAATTTATTTTACTTTACTTTACTTTTATTGACCACAATACTTATATAGTAGTACATATATTTAAAGTCAGAAGTATTCAATAAACTAATTATAATTTAAATTTCTTACTTGAGCATAATGATTGACAAAGTGATTATATATGTTTATTTATTTTTATTGTCCGTATGCGAAAATACGGTTGTACTCTGTCTGTATTATATTATATGTATGATTATCAGAGTACTTTAAACTGATCTACATTTATACGTATATGTTTAAGAGTATCTCTCTAATTTTTACTAATATATCAAAGGATGTTTAAATATATAAATACTTTGCAGCGGAAGAATTCTCAACTCCTCAAATCTGGGTCTATATATTGTCTACATGGATTAAGCGTACAGCCGCCTTCTGGTAGACAAATATCTTATCTGCCTTCACAGAGTTACCCCAAAGATGTATCCCATAGGTCAAGTGAGAATGGACAAGGGCATAGTACACCATTTTTTCAATACATCGCTGGTTAAATAGTTACTTAAATGTCTTAAGGCTAAAACTGGGATGCAGGATTTGACAAAGATAATGTGGCTAAAGATACACTCAAAAGTTTAACTGGTTCCGATTTACTTACCCACCTATCTGAAGTAATTTGTAATTGTTAAGTTTCTGTTTCAAGTTTTAATTTGTTGGCTGTAAACCATATCTTTGCATTGTTTGGACTATCTCCATTAAGTCTTGATCTGTCTCTATCAATTAATGCGGTATCATCCCCAAACAGTATGCACTTACTATGTTCATTTAATGCTGATGTTAAACCATTTATATAACACAAAAACAGGATTGGTCCCAATACCGAATCATGGGAACTCCGTTTGTGACAGGAATCATTTCTGATTCAGTATTATTACAGCATACTGTTTCCTATATGTTAAGTATGAGGAAAATAATAATTGCAGTGTTTTATTTCTAATACCATAATAGTCTAACTTAAGTAACATCAACTCCGTGGTGATACAGTCAAACGCATTTGATGGGACACACTTTGTGACAGAAGTACTTAAACCTTCATCAAGACCCTCAACCGCATCATCAATCAACACTTATTGCCCCAATTGGAAACTTCTGCTTTCTAAAGCTAAATTGAGTTATGCTGAAAAGTTTTTTACTTTCAATGTATGAAACAAATTTTTCCTTTAGAATGACCTCGAATACTTCCCCAATAGCTGGTACTATATCAATTTGTTTGTAGTTATCAATATCATCTACATCACCTTTTTTAAACCCAGGGATAATTTTTGTTCTGGCCAATTCCTCAATACATATATTCATCAAAATTGTGAGTGGTTCAACCAGAGACTCCAGAGCAGTTTAAGCATGGCACTGTTAAGTCCAAAAAAATTTAAGCAATCTACTGTTCTAAACAACTGAAAAGCAATATTCGGTTCTACTTCTGTTATATACTGTCCAAACAACTCCTGACTTTTTACTATGAAATTCCCTCGTGCACTCTATTAAAGGGTTGTAAATTAAATAAAGTAAATTAAATAAACAAAGGGTTGTATAAAATGTGCCCTTTATTTAACTTGTACAATACTATAGGGTACAAATCTACATTAAATATGTTCATAATTAACCATGACACCGCTTTTGAACAATTTTTATATCCACCTTGAGCAGTCTGTCCAATGATCGGGTTCGAATAAATCCTTCCGGTTTTGTGTCTTAAATTGTCTACTTCTGCGTCTAAATAAGGTACCAAAAATTCAGGGCATTCTCTCTCCCCCCCCAGGCTATCTTGAAAGTAAATACATAAAGAAAATTTTTTCAGCTTTTCTTCATGAGTGTTTTCGTTGCAAAAGTCAATAAGCTCCTTGAATTCGTGTACAAACAAAGAGCATTTACTAACAACCAAGTGTTTTTACTTGCGTTAGGACACAAGACAAGACATTATTTTTTGTTTCACAAGTAGAACTCTAAAGTTGCAAAAGTAGGTACATAATATGCAATACCTATGTTATTTAGCATAAATACCGTGTGTGCAATTTTTAAATGTTTTATTAGCAATATCGATATCCTGGAGCTAGCGAGCCACTGTAGAGTGGTACAGTCTAGTGTGCGGTATGTCCTAACGAACACCTGAGAAATGCGATATTATTATTCTGCTCACTGTTTATTGCCCATCTCATATCATGTTACCGTTTTTAGCGAGTGTTCCAACCAAATAATAAAACAATAAAACAGGCCACTTTTAGTTAGCGCTCAGATAACTTCATGGAAAAAATAAGATAAATAGTTGGAAATATGCGCCTCAAATACAGAATACGTTCAGTCGTAACATTGCATTACCCGTATTATAACATGGATTATAGTTTATGCATAGTCTTTGACACAATGATAAATGATCATATAATTAGTTATATTTAAAGTCAATTGAAATGTTACATTGACTTTGCATTTTGGGTAGGACAGGATTTGATGATGTGTAGGGGGGTCAGTATGAGTATAAAACTCACTGCTCGGGGTTTAAAATCCCCCATTTAGCCGCCAACTTGAAAAAGGGGATGCAAATATTTTTCCGTGATATCTTGAGAACCTTAAGTCTCAGAGAATTCTTATATATTTATTCAATAAAATCAAAGAAAGTTTTAACTCTATAATAATATTTTTCTTGAAAATTTTAGTCTTATTGTTGGCGACGCCTCGACCGAAGACATGCCTATGGACTATGGACAAGCAGTAATCCCCAATGATATCAGAATATAATAAACGTCACTTTTGAGTTGTGCCATTTTTATGTTTATTTGTGATTAAACTAATAACAGAAGTGGGATTCACCTACAATGTTCAAAACAAATACCGGAGAGGAAGAAATTTCAAGTCCTGGTCAGCCCGCCACAATACCGGAGAATTTCTGCTTAGAGAAATTAATTCAAAAAAAATAAAAACAAATACACTTGCAGTTCGCATCCATTTGAAATTTGTTTTTGATATATTATAAATTAAATTAAGTTAACATTATTGTTTTTTATTTTATTTCCTATATTAAGATAATTGCGCGCGCCACTGGGTACCGCATTCTATTAGTTTGCCTTGATAGTGTCTTGCCTAATGAATTTTCAGTTTTATCGTAAGAAGTATTTTGACCAAGTGGATTCATATCTCTACAAAGCAAATATTATTTTTTTTGTAAGACACGGTTTTCAAGATATCGTTGAAAAACTGTATGCACCACCTTTTTCAAAGTGGGTGGGTTGAAATTTTTTTGTAATATTTCAATGGACTATATCTGGAACCGCAACACATATATATTATGTAAAATATATTAATCTAACATTGAATCGTTCCATAGATAGAAGGATAATGAATATTTTATATTACAAATGCCTTTAAATATGCTTAAACACGCTGATAATTCATGATTGATTACTGATAGAAAACAAATTGTTGTGGTTCGTGTTCTAGTCTACCGCCCATATCTCCAACCCAAATAAATCTGAAAACCGCGGCTCAGCGAAACTTACCGTTTCGAGAACGTCGACGGAAACTTGGCGCGTCCGATGCTTTTATCGTACTGAATTTTCTAGTTAAGTTACAGTTACTGCCGTTCTGTGTTCAGGCTTATCATCGCGGTAGGAGCTCTGCGTGCTAGCCATAAAGTTTCGTTTGCACTTCAATAGATGCTCCGGCAGCGCTGAACTATGATTTCCTGAAATTGCCCGGTTTGCTATTATTGTCTGATAAGCGGTTACTTATGAACAAGTTTGATGGCAATAATGGTTGGAATGTTGGGAAATTATTTAAAATTAAATACGTATTTAACTTGTTTCGAATATCAAATAGTCGTCTTGTCAATTTATAATAAGCTCAATTTTTTGGAAAATTTTGAAGGAATGGATTAAAAAAATTAAAATTGTTTGATTGCATTAAAAAAAAAGTTTAATTGATTAAAAATCTGATCTAAATCGAACCGGAACCAATATAAACCTTGTATTTTTAATAAACCTCTATTATTCTAATTATTCTAAATTTAGATTGCTCAAGAAATTATCTAGGTACAACACCAATGTAGCATACGTTATTTCTATATTCCACAGTTTTCCAGAAATTGGCGGTTGAAAATGTTATATCTATCATCAATTATTCCATTTTCACATGAAACAAATGAATGTAGAAATAAATATGTTATGGCTATTTACGTTTTCTCGCGTTTAAAATTTGATTCAAAAAAATATTATTGCCGGCTAACCGGAAGTATTATAAAAAGTTACTGAGACTCAAACTAATTCGATACTTTTATTGGATACCTGATATATAACTTTATATTTTAGTATCATTTCTGGATGTTTTTTTGTTCCTAGTGTCCTTTGTCTAAACCTAATACTTTTGGAGATATAGGCGACAGATTAGATCTACAATTCATGATATTATTATGTGTCGCCATTTTTGTATTGGAAATATTTTTGTTATATTTTTGTTTGTGAGGAATATGTGCTCGTTTTTAATATAAAGCTAAATATTAGTTGACCTGTACAAATAAGTCAGAGCATGTTTTAAAAATATTTATTTATTGTAGCATTGAGGTAATGTTGCACTGAAGAATACATTAAATCAACACATTTTAAAATAATTGTGACACAGTTTATGAAAAACTAACATAATATACCGCACAGTTCCCATCTAACTCATTTACAGCAAGTATGGAATGAAGACATCATACAAATAAAATTTATCCACACTATGAGATTAACTACTACCCAGGCCCTTAAGGGCCCGACTCACATAACCAACACCAGTATATCTAAATCTGTGATAGTTGTTTATGTATACCTACAGCCTTTGTGCAAAACGTCGTACTAAGAGTTAATTATGCCGGTCGCTATTATTTGTATTGTGGGATAGTTTTGTAGCAACAACACTTCTTATACCGACCCACATTGCCCTCATAGCATTATTTACGAGATCCACCGACTTAAAAACCCGTTGAAGGTATTATTCGTTTTTGCATGCACTTAAAGAAAGGGAAATATTTTTAGGTACTGTTTGATTTTTTAAATTCCAAATAGAACATAATTTGATTAAGCTTCTAAGGGGTTTTTTGCAGTTATTATCAGGAATTATTATTCAGCTAACACTATACAGCCTACACTATACAGAATTATCGTTATACGTTCCCAAAATATTTAAAAGCAAGAGAAATGCTTTTAATACAGTCATATAAGGTGAAAAAAGGGCTAAACCTCTGTATGAAAGATAATAAGCTAGAAACTTGTTTGTCTTTGTATTCATATTTTATAAGTTACTTCAAAAGTTTCATAGAATCTTTTGTTCGTCGAGATATTCAAGTACAAATGTCGCAAAAACATTTTTTTAAAAATAGTTTTAATACATTTTAATTCTATTTTCTGTATCCTTATTTAAAAAATGTATCATTCTCCTCATTTAAAAAACATACCAAAATTTATTACAATTAAATTAAAAAAGGTGTGGGGTAACTTTTTTGATATTTTCATTGTCAGTAGAAAATGCAGCTTAATCTTCTTGTACGTCATCGTCTTCCTCTTTTTATCGTACAACTTTCGATTCATTATCATCGTCCTCGCTGTCTGTGACATTCGGCTCTAAAGCTTCAAGGAATTTAGGTACAGGTTAGGTAGATTCACTTTCTTCACCAAGACCATTTGGAAAAGACAACGCATTGAGAGATGTTTGCTCTTTACACAGACTACAAACTCTCATACAATACTATAATGAACTTTTTCTGTTACCTCTTCTTTCCTGTTTTCACTTTTTTTTTATTTTAATTTTTAAACTTTTCGCAACATTTGGTAAGATAAACTTCTTAAATTTAAATTTCTTATGGACCACATATAATACGATGTCCAAGGTACATTCCTGCTTCTTGTCACAAAGTCTAAAATATTTTAGAATTTTCAGATAACAATTTTAGAAAAAGTATTGTGCAAAGAAAAATCAATGTAAATCGATTGATAAGCTTGTTTACCATTTTGAAAAGATATTTTATTTGTAATTTAAGAAGTGTGAATAAACACGTATGTTTACTTGTTAGATGAAATACTAACACAGCCAATAAATACATTTATTTCATTCCGATCGTGAGCTGTAAACATATTTTTTACGTTGATATATATGTCAGAATAAGTGTTAGTCTAAACAACCGCAGGCATCAGCAATTAATCAATCACTATTCCGAATAAGTACATTTATTTTTGACGGGAAATATTCGACTTTTTAACATCGTAGTCATCAGCACCGAAAACAACAACTTCAAGGTCAGATTTAATGTATTTAAATATATCAAAGTTTGTTTGCCGATGGATCTTTATAAAAAACACATAATGTGGAATACTTTGAATATGGTGTTAGAAGTCTTGGAGAGGAGGAATTCCTCCATTGTGGCATTCTAAACGAATGACGATTCTGATACATGACGTTTCTATGATACATTTCTTCAGCTATCTTGATTTAGTTAGTACCGACACCGACACACTTGATGTAAATACCCATATTCCAATCTGATCGTTACTAATGAACGTTTGATTGGGGAACAACAGGTCCAGCGCATTTATTCGATATATCTTCTCTAAATAAAATGTCCAAAATTTTAATTAAAAAAAAAGTAATATTATGATTATGTAAGTAAGATTATAATTATATAAGTAAGAATATTGGTAAGATTAAAAAGTAAGATTATTAGTAGTAAGACTGAACTAAAACATTTCGTGCATTCGCTGCATTGGGTCCAGTATTTACAAGAGCTAAATATTTGGATTTAATCCATTTACCGGAAATGATAAAACGGGATTTTTTTCAGAATGAACAAAGGTGCTTTAAAATATTTTTAGCCTTGAAATATGGTCGCGGTATTTGAAAATCGTTTCCTTTACTGGGTTTGGAGGATACACCAAGTAAGAAATTGTTAATGAAAATTCGTATTCTTATTAGATCTTCTTATTAATGAAGATCTTTCAATTTTTATAAATATATTTGCTGCTGTAAATGCATTATGGTGGACGTTGTACTCAATAAAGCACATGCCCTGAATCGTTGAGAACTTTGCATAATAAGTACTGCATAACATTTGAGCATATCAAATACTGAACTTGCAAGATACGAGCAAGATTTTTGAGGTTTAAAACTGATATTATTTATAGCAAAAGCCAAAGTTACTTACAACTTTAAAGCTTGTCATATTTAAAGTTTTTCATATCCTATAATATAATTTTGGCTAAAAATAAAAATCTTAACACATTAAATCCGATATTTTCATTTGTCTAGAAGAATCTACAAGATATTCCTACGTGTTTACACCATGTGCACAAATGGTACTAATTTTGGTGGATCCGTATCGTGCGTCTACCTAAATAGACAATCTTCATCTTCGCCCTTGGGCTCTGTTGAATTCGGTGCACAATATCATTAATTCGAGCGACTACTGAATAGAGACCCTCCCAGGGCAGCTGTAACTTTGGGGATCTCCTCTTTCTTCTGCTGCGGACTAAGTCTTCCTGATTAAACGTTCCAGAATTGGAATTCAATTTTGAGCGAGCCCCATTACGCCCATAGAGCCTGTAGTCCTACTCCCTTGGCTGAAACGGCCTTCCACTAGGGTCGGCCTCTCTCCCTTCTTTGACCTTCAATATAAGTCCGATTTACTTGTTCTGTAATTCTTAATCTGTTCTTGTCTTAAAGCCTCACCATCTGGAATATCTATCATAGCTATCTTCGAAATTAGTATCCGTATTTTTCGAATTACTTCAGCTGGTACTGCAAGTGCAATTCCTTATTTCAAGTTTTTAGTATTATTTTGCCCACGTCAATAAATGCTCCAATTGCTAACTGTTGCTGAAATTCTATAAGTGCATCAGGGTATGACAGGTGGAACCACAGAAAATTCTTGGAGAGTCTCTCCAGCATTCTGCGTGCATGACTTAAGTTGAGCTTAATAATATACCTGGACAAGATGCTGGTTGCCATATCTTAATTCCAGTGCGGTATCCAAATATCGTAGGTGTTGTTATGCCACTGGAATTCTTTGAAGCCGTTCTCAAGCTTGGCATCGCAATGCATGAATCAAAACGTCATTGCTTTTTCTACGTTATACCAGTTGTTTGGAAGTGCAGCGGCCTCAAACTGCCTCTTGTATAAACATAGAGCAAGAACTTCAACCATCGTAAGAAGGTGGTTGGAGTCGTTTTCCATATGTCACCCCATTAACTGTCCTTTCTCTCTCAACTGTTATATGAGTCGAGCTAATTATCCTTCTACCTCATCGATTTCTGCTTTAACTTCAATTCTGACCTCATTGACTGCTCCTTCTACAACTCGTACATCATTTGTCAATTTTCAGTGACCGGTAGAATGACTGTCCTGTCAATAATTCAATTTTCTCTTCCTGTCGCCCTCTTGGTCTTTTGTTTCTTCTTGGTGTATTATTTCCTGGTTCTCCAATATTTTCCTTAGCTCCTCTGTTTTATCCTAGCGGTCTTTTATTGACATGTATTTCTGAATCTGCATTTTTTTGTAACAACTGTGGAAGTATCTCCTGGGTTTGCTTATCTGCCATGCTTTTTCTTATTGGCATTAATACACGACGACTACAATTAAATCGAAAGTTCTGGAAATAGTCCTTAAACGACACTGAATTGTCTCGTTTTAAGTTCACTTTCCCGTTGGACATTTTTAAGTACCTATCTGTCGCGGATTCCGACAATGAAGAATGTAACTAATCAGTCACTAATCGGCACGTTATTCCGATATCCACTAGTACCACTACCTAGTAGTATGATAAATTGTATTCATTGGAGATTTCTTGTATTCAAGCCAGCATCGATTATCAATTACAGCACCGATAACGACGATTCCTGACTGCATATTAATAATCTGCTTAAATTTACACAGGGAGAATCCACTTATAATTAGGAAGTCGTTAAAATTGCGTACGGAGATGGCATTTGACCGTACATTACCGTCCAAGACTAAATAGATAGCGAGTCATAGAGCGGGTCTATGACCCTACGTGAAGCATCTGACACCCACAGCCACGCACATACTGCCAAGGTATTTATACCCGATAAAACAATATTTTATTGCGAATAATTGCAATTATAAGGCGAGCTTTACGTGTAAACAGTACGGCAGGTTGGTTCGCAATTGCAACTCGTGCAATGGCCGGGCTGTCGCGTATAATTTATTTAATTATCTGCTAATACACCTACTTTTAGTGCCGGGTCAGCTGGCTGACTCGCCAGATAGGTTTAACCAGTCTAATTTCTTGACGTGCTTTTTTAATGCAGAGGAAAGTCGTAATAATAATTTGAAGATAAAATTTTGTTCAAATTGTAATTTTTATTGCTCTTAAGGCATAGGGTAAACGCACCGGTTATTGGCACTTTAGGGTTATGTTGGTAATCACATGGCGATAATTATTGATAATGAAAGCGAAATAATATTTTGACAGTTTCAGCATATTGCCGAAATATTGGCCTTCATTTTGACATATTATATACGTATAAAATTTTGAGAGAAATAACGTAAAATATATTTATTTCAAAAAATCACAATATCGCAATTATTGGCACCCGACCGCAGTTATTGACAAATCGACCTGAGTCATTGGCAGGCTCCGCCTTAGATTCTTTTTGCAGAAAATAATCAGCGTTATGGTACAGGATGACAAGTAATTAGGTACATAAATATATAAATGATTTGGCTTTAAAACATTCAATACATCAAAATCATCAAAATAAAAATTGCATATAAAACTTAAAAAATTGTTAAAAGGTAGGTATACGCTCGGGTATAAGCAAACGCTTCACAACTCTAAACCTTAAATAAAAAACTTAAACAACTTAAACTGGAACCTAATTTAGTCAGAGAAATAGAACATAAATATATACGACTTTAACTTTGTTGTTTTGACTGTTTAGATGTGCATGTTCGGCATACAAAAGTGTTGGCAGCTGGATCGAATGACTGAAGTTTTAAGATGCATTTGTGGTGATAGGTTCTATTCCAGTCTCTGCATTTAAGACCCTTCAAAGCCTTAGTAACATTCTTCGTGCAAATGTAGCAAAGGGAATTTATCTTGGCGTCTTCATTACATTCGAAAAGCTTCACGTTGCTAATTTCCATTGATGGTGATGGTTCCAAAATCAAACTTATTTCTTCATTGTCCTCCTGAAAATGTGTATATATGAGATGTTCTGAAAAAGCATTTCATAAAAAGAAAACCTACCTTCTCGGTGAAGACCTTTCTAAGGTGTGATGGCTTCTTTACTGATTTCTTTCTTTCTTGATTATCTTCCTGAAAATATATATTATATGAGTATCTTATGAAGAAAAATCATTTCTTAAAAAGAACACTTACCTTCTCATTCAAGACCTTTCTAATGTGTAATGGCTTTTTTACTGATTTATTGCTTTTGTTTTTATTAATTGATTTGCTTGCCCGTATTTGTCTTCTTTGTTCTTTTTCAGCTTCCTTTTTTTGCTTTTCTTCATATATATTTTCTTGAATTTTCTTCCAACCACTTGAGGTTATTACGTATGGAAGCTTAGCCTTCTCACTTAAAACCTTCCCTTTTCGTTCTGGGGTAACTGGCCATTGAATTACTTGCAGAATATTAATTTTTGGGCTTGATGATATTAATGACCCGTTCGTTATGATAGAAGATTGAGATTCTCCGCCTGTTATATTACACTCATCTTCTACCTGTAAACTATTCACACCACTGGTCTTTGTTTGACTTTCATTTAATTGATTGCATATCTCCGAGTCAGTAACTTCACAGTTTTCCCTAACATCAGTTGTAGCCTCCTTTATAGGTGTTATTTCAATGTTTCTTGTATAATCAATAACTATTTCCATATTATTATCATCATTCTGATTAGGGTAAACCACAGGTATGTCTTCAATGTTGAAGGTTTGTATGTCGTCATCCTCAAAGTGGTCTGTTGGTCCAACATCATCAGACATAACATTGTGGATAGAAATTTCTGAATCCATGATAACATTGTCTCTAAAACCCTGGCTAAGAGTGTCATTGGACCAAAAATAATCATAAATTTTACGTAACAGGGTTATATCTTCAGTTTCAGGAAATTCCGGTTCTAGATTTTTAATTTCCAACAGCTTTTTTTCCCCTAAAATATCCACAAATATATCCCATGGTAATGATTTGGATGGACGCTTTTCTTTCTGATCAGCCAAATTTGTTTTTCTTTGTTTTCCAAGACATTTTGAAATATCAATCGCATCTTTGTTCCAGGGATATAATCCGCACGTCTTAAATCCGTTGATTATTGTCGAAGGTTTTATATCGTCAACCACCGTTTTCAGGAGTGGAGCAAACTTCTCTTTAGTAATTTGTTCATAAGGATGTTCTCTTCTCCAACGTTCTACACACTTTTGCCAACCGAGTTTAACTGGTCTAAAGGCACTGACATCCGCAGGCTGCATTATCCTTGTTGCATTCGGATAGAGTGCTATCAAAATGATCCCCAGTGATGTACACAAACAGCTAAGTTTATAGGTCATATGAGTTTTATGTCCGTCGACGAAAAGTATAACGGGGAAAACTATATTTGATTTGACCAGATGTGGATGTAAGACATTTGATACATACTCAAAAAAAAGCTCCGACTTCATCCATCCATTGTCTGATAACCCAATGCCGTAATGATTTGGAACTGATTCTTGAATTTTTGTGCTCATTCTCTTTAGGGGATAAATAATCATCGGCGGTGTAACTGTACCAGCGGCTGAGAAGGTGAACATCACAGTGATACTAGATTTGGCTGCTGCACAATCAACTTGGTAGACATTTTTGTAGCCTTTGGGAGCCAATACAGTCTTTTGCTTGGGACATAATTGGAAACCAGTTTCGTCCCCGTTCAGAATCCTGGAGGGATCCAACAGAATTTCAGAATAGCCTTTCGAGTTTAAATAAGCTTCTACATTACTAAACCAGCCACTGATATTTTCAGCTGAAATATTAGCACTTGCGCTTGTCACGGCTTCAGGTGTTCGTTGAGAGATTATAGGGTTTCTATTAATAAAATTTGTGTACCAAGTTCTTCCAGGGAGGTTATTAGTAAAGGGATTTTTCCTACCACTTTTATCCAAGAACTCTTTAACAGTTTGCAGAACGTCGTCTTTTCGCCTGGGAAAACCTTTTTGCACGCATGCAGAAATCCACTGGACTATTATACTTTCTTCTTCGGTTGTTAAGTAAGGTGCAGGTCCTTTTGATATTTTTTTGAACTTATCACTAAGCCGAAACTGTATAGTGCTTCTAGGCACATTAAATAAAGAAGCAGCTTTTGACTTAGGCATTCCATTACGGACTGCTTCTAGAGCCCTTTGAATATTTTCTTCGGTATATGGACCAATTTTTTTTTATGAGATCTTTGGCATTTTAGTCACGTAGAACTAAAAGAAAAAAATCTAATCATTTACCTTCTGATGATTTTCAAAAACTGATGTAGCAACCATGAAATTACAGTATCATGCCTTTGACACTGGGTGCCAACCACTGCAACAGGACTAATATTATTGCGACAATAGCTGTCATACCTATTTTTTAAGTATCATTAGAAATAAGTCAACTTTTGATGTCAATACATAAATATTAATCCCTTTAGATTATATAAAATGATAAAACATTTGATTTTGTTTATTATTATCATTAGCATTTCGATTAAAAAACTGTATTACTAAATACGGCTATCTACATAATAATATTGCCATTTTACTACATTCTTGAATTTTATTATATAACCACACAAATTGAAGAAAATTAATAAACAATGAATGCTACATGCTAATTACATAATTTACGTACCAATTATTGAGAAATAAATCTATTAAGCTAAATACTTTGCACTGCCAATAACTAGTGCATCGATTTATAGGAAGATTAAGATGTTGGCACCCAGTGACAACAATAGAAATGGACGGTATTTCTGTGTCAGTTATTGGCACCATTAATTTTAAGGTTAGAAACACAGATAAGCTGATTTTGTGGTTGAATTATGAAAAACAACATGTCTATATATATTTCCTATGGTACAATTAATTATAATGGTAGTATTAGAAGTTTAAAACCTTAATTATCAACCACCTAAGTTAGACGAACTCATGTAACTTACCTTAGAAACCAAATCAACGCACAAACCACACTAACGTACTATTGGCGCCAAAATGACTGTTCATTGTAGTCATGCAAACTTGAAGCTAAAATATGTAACTATCTTACGTGACTCTTTCCAACGTGGTAAAATGAAAATTACTAGCTTAAAAGTAAGATTTAATGGAAAAGTGCCAACAACCAGTGCAGTGCCAACAACAGGTACATTTACCCTATGTTAAAGTCGAACATTTTATACCTAAAAATAAAAACTATGAAGAATGGCTGACTGTGAAAACTATGAAACATGACTGTGTTGTATCTACGAAAATCGGACATAAAGTGTCATAATATATCGCATTTTTGTCACTTTTTTTTATTTTAACCATTTCCAGCCCATTTTAACGGCGGAATGATCGGCCATAGAAAAAAATAAATACGTGAGAAATGTAGGAAATTTTGTCTACTTTAATTTTGTATAGAGTAACGTCGGCATAGCTTTTGAGATATAGGCGAGAAACCGAAAGAGGTACCAAAATTTTCAATTTTTAAGCAAAAGAAATAGGGGTTCCGGCCCAAATTTTTAACAGCAGTGTCGAGATTCATGTTCAGCGACCCAAAAAACATAAATGGTGAAAAAATTACGACTATGGCAAAACTTTTCTTTATTTTTCCTAATAGATATATTATTATAAGTCATGTTAGTCCACATTGAAGAACGCGCAATTTTTTTACCTAAATATAGAAAGTAAGCGAGAAGCACTTAAAATATATCAAATATAGAACGAAGATAACTCCTCTTTTTCTCATACAATTTTCAAATTTTAGATATTCTATAAAAAAGAATATTCTATAATAATAGAATATAATAATTTTAGATATTCTTCGGACTTGTCTTGAATTAAATTGCCTAGAGCTTTTTTGGCTTTTTGAAAAATATCAGTCGAAATTTCCATATTATATCTCACAAATTATATAATATTATATCTCATAAATTATATCTCATATAAACAAAATGATGAACAACCACAGCTTTCTCATATCCATTGAGAATCTAATTAGCAATAACCTATAGGCGACTTGCAAACATTTATCGCGAGCGCCTCCCTCGGTGAATCATACAAGTTCTCACTAGACAACAAACTAGTTTGACGTTTGGTGTGGTGCTGTGCAAAGAAGTGAAAGTGAAAGTGTTGTGTATGAAAACATAAATATTTACAATAATTATTAGTGGTTATTAGTAGAAATGTAAAGAAAAATAATATATATTTGGTTTGAAGCATTTTATTTCTCACATTTTTCCGCTGGGAACATGGAAAATGGGAAAAATTGTTTGGTCCCCACTTTTGTTGAGCAGCACTATAAAAATGTGAGTAATAAAATGCATGTAAAGAGTAAACATGAAATTAAAATACCAATTTCTCTTCACTTCACTTAATGAAATATCTCGTCTTGTCCTTTCATGGGGTCTGCTAGGAAAAGTGTAAAATTTCAGAGTGCCGTCAGTATTTCAGTAAATATTTTTACAGACCACTACACAACAATTGTTTCCAGAGTATGATGGACGTTTATCCATACCGCAGCGGGGACAATTTAATAATTTAAGAGTACAAAATAAATATAATCTACAAAACGTGTATTCTGTCAAATTGCAAATTGACTAGCAAGAACTTACTAGAAACGCTGTTGGGGGCGGTGGAGTAAAATTTGCCTATGCGTATTTTATATTTTTAGAGAAACACTGTTGACCTTGACATTGACAAACTGACAAAAAATCGACATGACATTTTAATTATTTTATTGTTTGTCACTGAAAAAGCATTTATATGAGTGTTGGATAAAATGTTATTGTATATGTATACATACTATGCTACTTAAGAATTTTTTTCTTGCGTGACTTATATGCAACATACCTCACTGGCCTAATAAATGACTATTTAATACACTTTATGATTCGCTTTAATTGTGCTATTCTTATTCGTATTGTTCTAACTCATACGATTCTAAAGTAATTCAATAGTATATATCGGGTAAATATTGCGATTGACATTAATTTATTATTACCATCAATTTCATTAGATAAACAAAATAAAGGTTTTCTCTGTATGCTTGGATCAGGCATGATTTATATTAGAAAATATTCTGCAACATCAACTCAAATAACATTTGATATCCATGAACTCATTTGTTTCTATAATACTAATAAATCATGAATAATTAAAGTTCATACCAGATAAAGTACGAGCATTTATACAAAGCGTACTTTCAGCTCACATTTTAACTACCTGGACAAGACTGGCTTGGGATCTACTTGCATCTATGCAAATTTTTAACCAATCATTGGCTATACGTATTTGTTTTGCATCTTGTCATCTTTAGACAAACCCAATCACGCTTATTAATGCTCATTAAGAATTGCAACATCAGCAACTGCATTCAGAGAACATAAAATGCACCTAACATATAATTTTGTAGAATTATGTCAAAATATATTTCTAGACACTCT
>CAXKVY010006099.1:0-29440 GCA_964058915.1 Tetropium fuscum
TTACAGAAGAGATCCACCTTACTGGAAGACTCGTTGCACATCACAGATAAGCCTAGTTTTAAATATAGTTTAAAAGGTGACACACCCTGTTTGATTGACTTGATACTGCTAGTGTGTACGATTAACAATATAAAATTATTACCCTCAGCCCTCTTATTAGCCCTCATATAACGTTTGACGAAGTGTCTATATGTATTCACCTGGTTACTCCCGCTGTGATCAAAACATTTAGGTAGGCATTGCCTCACTATTTTTATATAAATATATTGATTGCGGAAAGGTCATCGTGCACTTTGAGATTTACATCGTTATCTGTATAAGCTGTTTATGTATTTCATGCTGCGTATCCAGGTATAGTACCTCATTTTCGTCACGCCAACATGGGTCCATACAAAGGAGGTCAAAAATATCTAATTTAGCAGTTTTTACTCAATATGTCTCTGAGGTTTTGGATAATAGAGGACAGGTCGATGTACGTCTATACGGACTTCCAAAAAGCATTTTATCAGACTGACCATAACATACTCCTTTTGAAACTAGAAAGTACTGGTTTTTCTGAGTCATTGATTAAATTATTCACCTCCTACATAAGCGATAGACACTTTATGGTCAGATATCAAAATTTCAATTCTATTTCATTTTCTCCAACTTCGGGAGTTCCACAAGGTTCCAATCTGGGCCCCATACTGTTTTTAATATTTATTAATGATCTTCCTGAAGTCATTACTTGTGAGCATTTGTTATTTGCCGATGATTTTAAACTCTACTCTGAAATTAAATATTCTACAGATTCCATCCATCTTCAAGACTGCCATAACAGAATGTCTTCATGGTGAGAGACAAATCATCTTAAACTAAATATAGCCAAATGTAACGTAATGACTTATACTCGCAAAACTTCATCTTATACTCATGTAACAAAATGGTAAAGTGCAGGTCATAATTCTGTTCGGAAAGGGAATAGCAACCCAAGAAGTCCTTTGTTTATTATTCAGAGAATTCTAAGAAGGTCCACATTAAATGAGTAATTCATCTTGTATAGTGTGTTTTCTTTAAGTACGGTCTTAGCAAAATTTCATAGCTTCGTAAATGCATAACTTCGTAATCGTAAACAGATGTGTAACTACCAAAAAGTAAAATATCTCAAATCAATTGTAAAATTAACAGGATCCATAAAAGCGCCACGAAAAGATTCGACCATAAATAATAGTTGTCCGTTAGAAGCGTCACTTAATTTATGGTTTCCGGGTATGGGAAAAATGACCAAACAGCTAACTAATTGATGCAGAAAGAGTAATCTCAGAAATGTCATGTAAAATGTTTAGTTTCTATTTTGCAACCAGATGTCGTTAGCGTACGGAAATAGTTTCCAGAGATCATGTAAGGGGTAAAGTAGGTCCCGTAGGATTGGTTGAGATTTCACCCCCGGTAAGTGGTATTACTTAAAGGGGATGAAAGATCGAATTTGGTCCCGCCCAGCGAGGACTGGAGCAACAATCTTAGCCAAAATTATGCAGTTTTCCGGCAGGTTTTCAGATAGTAAATTCGGGTTTAAAGTCAAATAGTTTAATAAGCGGAAAGGCACTCAAAATTGTTCTATTAGAATCAGGTCTACTTAACCCTAGCGATTAGCTTTGTTTTCATATGAATAGATTCATTATTTGCGCGACGCATCTGGTTGTGTACAAATTTATAGTTTGTTTAGTGTAAATGTTTTATTGTCAGCGTAATTTATTCTGTTAAATATTAAATATATATCTTGGTTTGAAGTTATTCGAATTAATCTCTTGACCAACGAAATTCAATATTATCCGACAAAGTTTGTTCGTGAATCTTAGTGATGATGTGAGGTTTTAGCCATGCAGGATTAACACCGACATCATGAGAGCATATGAGGTAAGCTAAATCTCCATGTATCAATATTAAGATTTCCCCTTCTAACTTTAAAGCATACGCGACGAACCCAGGACTATGAGATCATGTGTGTACATATTTATGTATGTATACATAATTTTGCAAACCCCGACGCTCCCTTTCATTTTAACATCGGTCAATCTGGTAAAAACCCCAGTGGTTACACTCACAACTACTTCATTGGAACTGACATCATCAGTTGATGTCAATATAAGCACCTTCAAATGTCTGTTTTACGCTATGGTGAGGCCAAAAATAAAATACGGGTCGATTATATGGTATCCGATTTATCACGTTCATTGTCAACATTTAGAATCGATTCAAAGAATGTTCTTAAAGTTTTCGATCTTTTTGCAAGATGGATCTTATCCTCCTAGAGGTCTGGATCAGAATTATTTACTTGCGAGATTTAATTTTGACTCTTTAGAAACTAGACGCAATATCATGCTAATTAGATTCTTATTTAATATCTTGAATGACAAGCTTGATTGCCCTGATCTTTTAAAAAAAAAATTATTTTCTGATACCTCGCCTTAATTGTAGACAATAATTTTGAAATATGGTAATGTGGTAATGCGTGAATATTCCACTGATATGCTTTTGTGCCGTTATCGTGCGTAATTGAATTTTACTTAGTTTTCAAGAAAACGGTGTTGCAATGACTACCGCGACGCGTCATCGTATGTGAATGGATTTTGTAATGAGCAAAAGAAATAAAGCGGAGTTTTACAATGCTGTTTTACAGGAAATAATTGATATGTCAACTGAACTGTGGTGTCTTACAGCAGGCAAAAGAAATTATTGAAACCGTATGTGTTATTGACATGATGGCACTGGTTCAACGATCTCAAAATTATAATTGCAACACATTTAATGATTTGTTTTTAAAAGATATTTGAATCTGATTTTAAATTTCAAACCTAAAAATTCACATTTTATTGTGTGCGTCGGAGATTGAACAATAAGAAAAAGCTGCTAGCACATTTTGTCAAGAAATTTATAAATGACCGTCACATCTTACCAGAAGGTATACATGTATTATTAGCTGGCATCACAGAAGAAAACACCAAAACAATTATGTGTTCCAAATTTGATATTGATGATGATTTTTAATCTATATTACAGGTACAGACATTTTTGTATTATCAATATACTACTCCTCTTAGTATACTGACAGAAATATGGATACAAAATAATAAAAAGTTTGTACCATGTCATATGATAATTCAATCACTAGCCTATACCTATCAGAAGAATACTAAAAACCTGGGTGGTATTTATTCTATTAGCAGTATATTGCTTAAGTAGGTGCGATTCGGCAAAAGCAGAGCGGTAAAAATTGCAATTTCTAATGAAGTATGTTTAGATCTCCTCTCTTTGGATATTTAAGTATTAATGGGTAACAAATATCGGAAACTCTATGGACATGTTGTAGAGCATTTTTTTAAAATTTGTATGGCCAGCCAAATTTGATTGGAAATATGGACGAATTACGAGCGAATATCAATTGGTACCAAATAATAGTAAAATTGTAAAAAATTGTAAAACTGACATTAGGTGAGTTTGTATCGTGAGTCTTTCTTATTCTATTTTTTAAAAGTACCTAAATATATTAAATTTGAAACATCTTCTTCACTGAAGTGTATTAGTAACTGTCATAGTTGGTATTTCGATTTATTTTTCGATTTATTTCGAGATATTCAAACAGAATATGCATTTTCATTGCATGTGAAAACTGAAAAGAAGCTTTACTAGCGCTTTTATACGCTAGTAAGATTCAACCTCAAGTTCTAAAATCTACAGATTTTGGTTGCTATATTGAAAACAATGTTGTTGTACCAAGGATTAAACTAAAACTAGCAAACCCAAGATTTGTAGAAATTACAGCAACTGCAAATGCAAGTTATTTACTTGTACAAATAAATATAAATGTCTTAAAGCGAATGTGCATTGCAACATTTATTAGTTGTTTATTACAAAGTAAATGTGGAGCTGAATAGTTAGTAGATAAGTACCACCTGACCTAATAAAGCATCATCATCCCTTTTTACAAATGTGTTAACTATCTCTTAAATCTCTTAAATATTCTTGCTTAATTATACAAGTAGAAGTTGAAAGGTAGATAGTAGAAGTTGGAGTAGAATGTGGAAATGAAATGAGTATGTCTAAATTGCCTTTATGAAAATGTAAAACCTTATTTTTATATTTTTCTTGTTTTTCAAAATTTGTTGTTTCTATATTGCGGCACCGTTATTTTTAAAACCAAGCCCGTTATCAAAAGAAACTCACCGAAATAAAAAAGGTTTTTTGGTTCTTTGGCTACAACTTTGTCGCTTACGTTAGAAAAGTAACGGATAAATTCAATATTTCTTAAGACTGACGTTTCTATCTAAAATCCTCGGATAGGTCGATTTTTATTTTTAATTCCGCTTATTCTGATGTAATACACAATAAGATGGCTCTGTAGGTGTTTCGGATGTGACGTCATCGGTAAATTTTTTAAATGGTAACAATACATTTGTCCGGCAGATTCTTGTAGACGAGCTCTTTGAGTTCGGCAATATAACATACTTTATATTTATTTTGAGAAACAGAGGTTTAAACGAATTAATAAAAATTTAATCATGAGAACTCTACGAGAACACAAAAATACCATACTGCTTCATAGAAAATAACAATTGGAATACGTAATGTTGTTCCTAAACATATTTAATTTAATACGAGCAAAATATGAATAAGAATACAGTAACAATGAACAACTTAACTCAAGAAAGCTAAGAGTAGAACGTAGTAAGAAACAAAGAACAAAACAAAGAATAGATATGAAAATAGCAACGTAATATAAATAAATATTAATCTAAATTAAATGTACGAAATTGCGACCGATCTCTTAAGCACAACTCTAAACAATTGAATGTTGCCCACACATTGTTTAAACTCTTATGTGGTGTCGTATTCGTTCCTTCAGTTCTTCCAGATTCCTCGGATTTGGGGATTAAACTTTGCTTTTCACGTAACCACAAAGGAAAAAATCGAATGGAGCTAAATCAGGCCATCGAGCAGGCCACTCCATAGGCCCAATTCGACCAATCCACTGCCCGGGAACACCTTGTGTAAATATTGATGGATATTTACTGCATAATGAGGGGGTGCTCCATCTTGCTGATACCAGAATTCATTGGCTGGAACGTCTGGATCATCAATATTTGGGAACAATACGGCAAGTCCGGGGGTTAAGTCGTTGCGGAGAAAATCTAAATAAGGGTCTCAGTTAAATTTCCCTCAAAGAAATACGACCCCAAAATCCTACGTCCTATATGACCCGCCCATATATTTATTTTTTGTGGATATTTTGTGTAAGCCTGAATTGCCCAATTTGGCCTGTCACTAGTCCAGTATCTTCAGTTTTGCCTGATTACAACGCCATGTAAGGAAAACGTCGCCTCGTCCGAAAATAAAATCGAATTTGTTAAAAAAGTGGGATTTATGCGTATTATCTTCAACATTTCCTCACGTCGATCTGGATCATCCTCGTTTAGCTCACGTATTAACTTAACTTTACAGGGATGATACTTATTGATCTTCAGGATTTGGTGTACTGAAAAATTTTGAATTCCATATTCACCTGCATTTCCTCGCGTCGTCGAATGCCGATTTTCATGGATGGACAACAAAACATTTAAACCATTTTCATCATTAACAACTCTGGTACGCTGGCGGCCATTTGAAAGTGCACGATTTTTTTGATATTGTAATGTGATCTTTTTATATTTCATTTTGACACTTATTTAAAACTTCAAACAAATGTCAGTAATTAACTCCGTAATTTACAAACCACTTTATTAGTTTTCAAGTTTTAAAATGCCGCGGTTAACTGAACCTGAAAAAATGCGAGTTTTTACATTGCTTGAAAATGATTGGTCATTACAGGCAGTTGCAGATGAGCTAAATGTGAGTAAGAGTTTTATATTCAAACTCAAACAAAAATGGAATGCAGTAGGAAACGTTCGCTAGGTCCACGGCGGAGGGCTTCATAAAATAAGCACTGTGGAGCAAGACAACCTCTTCCTTGACCATCTTAGAACGAATCCCTTTGAAACAGCAGTGACGGCCAGTTTCGAAACGGAGTTTCCTGGATCTGTGAGGTCTGCAAGGCGGCGGGTGAAGGGTTCAGAGTTACGAAATTATGCGGCAGCAAAGAAGGTATTTTTGGAGCCAAGGCATAAAGAATAACGTCTTAATTTTGCGGCTCGAGGCCCGACGCCTTTTGGAATAATGTCATATTTTCCGACGAAAAGGTCTTTCAGTCATGTCATGATGGTTCCATCCGCGTCTACCGACCTCAGAATTCGAGGTATGAAGAGAGGTATATTAAACCTACCGACCGGCGTGGACGTTTTTCCATCAATGTTTGGGCATGGATCCCTAAGTCCCGGTGTTTGCTGGAGGATAGGAGAGCGCCTTACCGGACAGAGTTACATACGCATATTGGACAATATTATGCTGCCGTCCGTCATTATGTTGTATCCTCAGAATTTTATTTTCCAGCAAGATAATTGCTCAATTCATACATCAAGAATTTTAACTAACTGGATTAATGAACACAACATAAACGTGCTACCTCGGCCCTCAAAGTCGCCCGACCTAAACCCAATTGAAAATGCATGGTCGATGATTGTTAAGAATATTTATAATAGACCTGGTAATAGACATTTCCGCCCAACAAATTCCGAAGAATTGTGGGCAGCAATTGAAAATGCTTGGGACACTATCAACGTAGATTACACGAGGACACTTGACTTGTTTCATCAATAAGACGTGGATTGCAAGGTGTAATAGACTTAAATGGCGCCTGGACGTAATATTAATTTTATACAGACCTACTCGCGTTGGAGTTTTGTAGTTTTAAGTTACTTAATTTTTATAATTTAGTTTATTTTGAACATTTTTGGGACGTTCTTTGTTAATTTGGAATTTTTTTGGTAAATAATAATACACTTTTTAATTTTGATAAGTAATAATTAGACAATTGTGAATGTCATAATGACACATCACATGAACCTCAAATTTCAAAGTCAGTTTTACAAAGATCACATATAACGAAATCTGATATAAGAGTCGTGCACTTTCAAATGGCCGCCAGTATACATCCACTTCTCAGAAGATCTCTGACAGTGCCTTGTCTGACGAAGTGCCTTGTCTCAGAAGATCTCTAACAGTGTATGTATACTTCTCTTCAATCCTTCTTACTCTTGACTAAGTGACGTTCTTACCTTCATTTTTCGATTGGAACATATCGCAAACGTATAATATATCACGAACATATCTTTATATGTTCGAGTTAAATCACTGTAGCCTATTATAATTAATATTTCCATTATTTCTTTTTCGAATCTTTGCTTCTAATGATTACACTTTTCAAATTCTTTTAACTCAAATTCTCAGGAACTCAAATTCTAAGTATTTGAGTTCTATCAAAAACTGATAAATCGTCACTGCGAGTGTTGGAGTACTAATATTTTAAATTCAAGTATAAATGATCAATGAAACAGGTCGTACACCACTCTGAAGATCCTCAATGAAGTTGAAAGAACTTGTACAACTTCTAAGTGGATCTTGAAAAACAAAAAAGTTTTCTCGATGGAGTATTTGTCGCTGCATTTTTAACAAATTTCGTGTCAGCAACTTTTTAAGACAATATTACTGGTGACACGTAAATTTTTTGCATTTCTGTCATGTCAGTCATGATAAAAAATGTCTTCTAAGTTGGCTGCTCTAAAAATTTCAAGTTAATCGGACTTACTTAGGGAGATATAGGGTGATCAGGATATTCTTAGGTGGTTGTTTGCCAGTATATATTATACTCCGTGACCTCGACAGATCTCTCGAGGTCACATATATTTTTCATGAGACGGGTGGGTCCCTATTCAACGCGCTCAGTGGTATATTCAATACTAAAAGCAAAGTTTACAGAATAATAATATTCTGTAAACTCTGCTGAAAGCACCGTTTAATCTTGCTGCGTAAAGTAAAATTTCCTAATGGTTATAATAACGGATATTTCCGAACACGATGAATAAAGAAACACAAAAATAGAAGACACTTTGGGGATGATTGATTTAATTTCTAGCAACAAACTATTACGCCTTTCGAGAGAACAAAGTACTTTACCGTTTTTCAAGAGGAGTATGGCTATTATAGATGACAGTGATTTTTAGTAAACATCTAGCCTCATTAGGCTGCCACGTTTGCTTTGTTACATGAATAATATTCGCCGTAAGGGAAGCTCTTTCCATCGTAATATATTCTCCTTGTTAAAAACTTGAAAACGTAAACAAGATGTGTTAATTATTCAGCTATTAGGAAAGTTTTTCTGGGAGAGGGATCGGAGCTTTCATAATTAAGTACAAAATTTAATTTGTTGTGGAAACAAATGCTATGCGACGGAACGAAAATAATAATAAAATATAATTAACCATTGCTAGGTGTAATCAGTGAAATTAGTTCCGTCAAATTGATATAGAGAACAGCAGAAGGACGGAACCAAGTAATACGAATTTATGCTGGTTCAGAATATGATATTTATTTATTTATTTATTTAAGAAACAAAACAGGTATATTCATAACCTAATTACATGTTTCTATATACTACAAAGAAACTACTATTACTGATGACACTGATAATATTGCTACAACTAAAACAAACAAAACAAAAAATAATAATAATACTGAGAGTAGTTACTTTATGTAGGTTAAACGTTTAAGATAAAAAAAAGCAAAAAAAAATAATAATGTAAAATTAAAGTAAAAGTAAAATATTTGCAATACAGAAATATATTCATCGATGATTTATTTCGTCATAATAACAATTAATAGAGAATGGCCTTAATCGGAAATATCTATACTCCTAAGATTATACTAAAATTGTTTTAACGTCATATTAAATACATCACAATTAGTGTTATCCATTTTTCCATTAAAAAGTGAACATATTCTATCAATGTGCAAGCGAGGGATACCAGACCCCTCTAGCGGTCAGTTGCTACTACTCATCAGACAAGTAAAGTCTTTGACAAGCAGCGTCCTGCAATGCAGGCACCTAGAGCAGCGACCCTAGCCAAAGGTAGGCTAAACAACATACTGAATGGATTTACAGGCAACAACTATACAGAGAACTAATATTCCTACCTGTATTGAAGTACACCTGCAAATCCGATAAGATGACCATAGCCATCTTATCGGATTTGCAGGTGTAATTCAATACAGGTAGGAATATTAGTTCTCTGTGTAGTTGTTGCCTGTAAATCCATTCAGTATATTTTATCAAGTTTAGATTGACTGTTTTTAAAAAAGAAAGTAATATTACTGGGTCTTGTATTTAACTGAGGTACTCTGTAGTTTACACGTGATAACAGATATGCGCAGTTGATTTTATTATTAATCAATTTATACAAAAACGTTAGTAGTATACATTTTATCCTATATTCTAACTTCTTTATTTCTAATTCCAGTCTAATCGGTTCATAATGTATAAAATCTGGAGAGCGTTTGTGTTTTTTGTGAAAAATATTTTGAATACTTTCGATTATCTTCTTTTGTTTTTTAGTGTACGGGTCCCAAATCACTGCTGCAAATTCTAATTTTGGTCGTATCAGAATTTTGTACAAATTTTTAATAGCATCTATGTTGTTGAAACTACTAGTAATGCGTTTAATAAAACCAAGCATTGTGTACGAACCCGATGCTATAGTTTCTATATGTTTGGTAATATAAAAGTTTTCTTGAAATATAACACCTAGATCTTTATGTTGCGTTAATCGTTTTAACGGCATGTCATTCATCGTGTAACTGATATGAAATATATACTTTTTCCTATAAAATGACATATGATAACATTTTCTTATATTGAAATACAACTTATTTTTTTGTGTCCAAATATATATAGTATCTAAATCTTATTTACAGTTACTCCATCATTGCTACTATTTACCGCCATATATAATTTAAAATCATCTGCGTAGAGTAGACATTTGAAAGTTATATTATCTGGCAGATCATTAATGAACAACACGAAGAGAAGAGGACCCAAGTTGGAACCTTGTGGTACCCCAGATTCAACATCATACTCAAATGATTCTGTACCTTTGTAACTCACGACTTGTTTTCTTGGCTGTAAATAAGAACTAAAATATTTTATTAAATGTTTACTGAAACCAAATGAGAATAATTTATGTAACAATATATCATGGTCAACCTTATCGAATGCTTTAGCAAAGTCTGTATAGATGACATCCACTTGACTCCTCTTTTCCAGATGTTGCTCAATGTATTCAGAAAAAGACAATAGATTAATTTCTATTGACTTTTTCTTTTAAAAAACCATGCTGTATTGGCGTAATCATATTCTCAATTTAGGAGTAAATTTTGTTGTAAATAATAAATTCAAAATTTTTGCTATTGAGTTAAGAATAGTTATAGGGCGATAATTAGAGAGTTGATGTTTACCGTCACTTTTATATATCGGGGTTGTTTTTGATTTTTTGAATAAGTCAGGGAAAATGGCTGACTTTAACGATAAGTTGAAAATGATAAGTTTAATTAAGTATGCGATACAGGCTTTATAAATATAGCTAGGTATTTGGTCCAGTCCTGTGGCTTTTTTTGCTTTTAATTTTTTTACGGCCATCTCTATTTCTTTTTCTGTAACCGAGTCGAAGTGTATATAATTTTGATTGTAGTTATAATTATTTTGAGCACAAATAGAATCAATATCATAATGAGAGTTGTGCTCAAAAACACTTAAAAAATAGTCAGCAAATCCATTTGCTATTTTATTTTTATCAGAGGTCAAATCACCGTTTATAAGAAATTCATCTGATATACCATCTTTTTTTGTGTTATTAACATAGTTCCAAAATGTGTTTGGGTCTTTTTTGATATTTAATTCAACTGTATTTATGTAAGGGAGAGTGGGTAGGAATGGGTCACAGGAGGAATGGGTCAAATCGATTATTTCAAAAATTCGAGGGCGTTTAGTTCCTTCATTATACCAATAGATGCCCCTCAGCCATCTGTCCGTTGTAATGTAATATGGTGGTCGTGCTGTTGCGCATTTGCTCTGGACTTCAATTTAAAATATTTGAGCATTTTAAAAGTAAGTTATAGTATCTCTGTTTATTCTCATATCACAAGTCATTAAAGTGCAATAAAAATCTGTAATTAATCTAGGTGATTGCAGAGGTAATTCTTTGGAGAATGTCTCAAGCAAACTTAAAACTTTCCGTCGTAGAAATGTGTTATTTGCTTTCATTTGAAATGAAACTTGCAGGAGGAATGGGTAGATGCTGAGCAGGAGGAATGAATCGATGATCCATTCCTCCTGCTTTGTCTCACGTAAAGTTTGTGGTTTATGTAAGTACCTATATATTTTTGCAGATTTTTTTATAATGCCGAGGGTTTGGAAGCAAAAAACTAACAGGGTTAGAAAGACGGAAGATGAAGTGCAAACGGCCAAAGGCAAAGAACGAGTTTTAGGGGGTGATAGTATTCGCGAAGTAGCCAGGAGTTTAAACATGTCTAACTCAAGTTTACAACGATATGTGGCAAAGGCAAAATCTTTACCTGAGGGACAGGCATTCATATATTCTCCAAATATAAGCGTACTCTAAGCGTATTTTCTCGAAAGAACTACAGGAAATGTTGGCCAAATATTTACAAACACGTTCTAAAATGCACTATGGTCTTACGTGTAAATAGACGAAAAAACTTGCGTACAAGTATGCGAAAGCTTTAAATATTCCTCTGAGTAAAAAATGCGACGAGGAGGAAAGCGTTGGACGTGAATGGCTTTTTGGGTTTCTTAGGAGAAATCCAGTACTTTATTTAAAAGCTAATATAAATATTATGACCATTTTAGTGTTTTTTTTATTTTAAATCCCTACAAATATTCGTATGAATCCATTTACCCATTGCTCCTGAGCGCAGGAGGAAAATGGTATATATATATACTTATAAACATAAATGGCATATATACTCATAAACATAAGTATATATGCAAATTAAAATTGTAAATTTATTAACTATTACATTGTCCAAGATATCATATAAAAACACTGAACAAAAAAAACAGAAAGCTAATAATAATCCATTTTGCAAAAATTTACCCATTCCTACCCACTCTCCCCTAACATTTGTGGGCCTGCTTTATTTTGACCTTCAATCTTCTTTTAATTTCAAATTCGCAATAATACCTGAAGTAAACCATGGCGGATATTTTTTTGTTTTAGGCTTAACTCTGGGTATACACATATCTAATATTTTATACATTTCCTTATAATAATACTTTACAGCTTTATTAACGTTATCGAACGATTCTAATTAATTCAAGTTATACTCCCTAAGTAAATTAGTTAACTGGTCAAAATTTCCATTTTTATAATCATATTTATTTATGTTACTTATTATCTATTTTATGTGGAACTAAATTTAATCGTGCTATACTATTTAAAGCAGGATGTTTTCTATCAATAACAAGTAATGGTTGCATATCCTCTTGAACATTTAAATTGAAATCACATGAAATTAAATCGATAAGTGTTCGATAATCCTCATTTGTACAGTCATTATAAGATTTAAGGTCATAAAAATTAATAAGCTCTGATAGTATTTTAGTTTGTGAATTTTGAGTAAAATTCATTTTTTTTCCATGTATGATTGGTAAATTAAAGTCTCCAGTTATTATTATGTGATCATTGTCAGATATGTGTGTGGACTAAATAAAAATCTTTAACTTGGTGAAATTATGGAATTATCAGTTGTGATATCAAAATGTGATCTTCAATTAAACTGAATATGTTTATAATATATTATTATTCACTTAGATGATGATTATCTTCTTATCTTCTATATTTATTAGAATGCTAAGTTGACCAAATCCAATAATTTGTAGCAATATAACTACATAGTAGTCAGAAATAAGTTCTAAAGAAATAAGAAATAAGAAAATTTTTTTGAGGAGAAATATACAGGATTTAGACTAGATAAATAAATAAATGTAATGTACAAAAATTGATACCTTACTAAATGAGGTCCAACGGCTTGCCCAAGATAGCGGAGATTTTAATGAATAATCCATTATAAATGAACTGAATGAACGTCAAAAGAGAATGAACAACTTGATCATAAATAATATGCCAGAACCTTCCAATAGTAACTGTAATGTAAAGAGGCTGTAAAAAATGTTTTTAAAGAGATAACAAATGAAGATGTTAGAATTAAGCAGGCTATAAGAATTGGTAGAAAAAATAAGAATGGTTCTCGTTCATTGAAAATAGTGTTATATGATTCCTCTGATATTCTAAATATCATTAGGAATAAGAAAAATGTTTGCAGACAAAAGCATATATATATATATATATATATATATATATATATATATATATATATATATATATATATATATATATATATATATATATATATATATATATATATATATATATATATATATATCGACCAGGACTCGGAATTGAATGAAAGAAAGAGGATGGGCGAAGAGGACATTTATATCAAATATGTTAAAGGAATACCAAAAAGAGTCTCAAGTTCAAAAAACCAGTTACATTGAAGAATCGTATAGTCACTGACGATATTCGCTGTCCCATATCTGTTTATTACCAAAATGTTGGTAGCTTAAGAACTAAATTAATCACCTTCCAACATGTAGCTTCTTGTGATTATGCAGTTATTATCTTGGTGGAGACTTGGCTGAATAAAGACTATTCTAATAATGAGTTGGGATTACATGATTATGATGTATTTTGAACTTGGACTGTGGTAAAAAACGTTGAGGTGGCGTTATGATTGCACCTGTGAAGAGCCTTAAAGCAAAAAAGTTAATGTTTCAAATAATGGTGTGGAAAAAATTTTTGTATCCATTAACTTAGGTAATCAAATAATAGTTTTTGATGTTATTTACAGTCCACCATCATCTAATCTAGATTTGTATACCACTCACTATATTTCAGTTGAGGAAATTAATAATCAAGTTAATGAAGTTATGTATATTTGGTGATTATAATATACCAAATACTGTTTGGGATAATGATGATCTGGGATTAATAGTTACATGTCCTGATAATTCCCCTGCAAATATCTTAGCTAATTTTTTCAACTATTATAATTTATATCAAATAAATACAATATGCAAGCAGAAATATATATTTAGACCTTATATTTACCACGTTTCAAAATATTACTGTGCAGGCATCATCCAATTTATTATTTTCTAATTGTTTACACCATTCTACTGTTACCTTTGATGTAAGATAAATGAGCATATTACATATCTAGAATCAGAAGAATATTATCTTGACTTTCGGAATGGTAACTATCAAATGCTAAATGAATATTTAGCAGGATTTTAGTGGGCTTTAATATTTAATAGTAAGACCTGTGATGAATGTGTAGCTTTTTTTATGATGTTTTATATAATGGAATTAAATAATTTATTCCTAATAAAAAACTAGAATTTCATCTTTTTCCACGTGGTTTAATCCTAAACTTAAGAATGCTATCTCCGAGAAAAAAACTAGCTCAGAAAAAAAAAATGTATTGTAGAATGCAAGATTATACTTACTTTACTCAATTAAGATCATTATGCAAACAACTAAGTCAAGAGTGTTATTTAAATTACTTTAGAAAAACGGAAGCAAATATTAACTCTAATCCCAGATCTGATCTTTTTGGAAATATTGCAATGATAAAAGAAAATCATATAATTTACCCTCCAACATTCATTATGGTTATCAGACTGGTGATTGTAATGTACAAATTGTAAACCTGTTTCCAAACTTGTTTTCTACTGTATATTTTAATCAACAGGTTACTTATTATGTTCCTAAATATAGTCATAATTTTGATGTTAATATTAGTCATTATTACATTGATGTCAAATTAATTATTGAGCAAGTTATGAATATTCCTTCAAAGTTTTCCTATGGGCCTGATGAGGTACCAATTTCTTTACTGAAGCAATGCATTTTTACTTTAGCTAAACCATTACACATTATCTTCAATCTGTCTATAAATACTGGCGTATTTCCTTCTTTCTGGAAGCAAAGTTATCTTAAACCTATATTTAAATCTGGTAAAAGAGAAAATGTTGAGAACTACAGAGAAGTTTGTCTGCAATCTGAAATACCTAAATTACTTGAATGCGTAATAACAAGGTTTATTTCATGGGATTACAAGAACTTAATCGTTGATCAGCAACATGGGTTCTCCCGAAATAAACCTACATCTACTAATCTTGCTGTTTATAGTACGTACATTATCAAATCATATAAAGTTCAAGTCGACTCTATTTACACAGACTTCTCTAAAGCCTTTGATAGAGTCAACCGTGGCATACTTATTGAAAAACTTAAAGAAGTGGGTTTTAGAGGGAATGTTTTTTATTGGATTGATAGTTATTTAAAAGAAAGAGTACAGTTTGTTAAATATGGCGATGTAATCTCAATGTTACCTCTGGTGTTCCTCAGGGCTCCCATATTGACCCAATTATTTTAAATTTATTTGTAAATGACATCAAATATAATAAAGAAGAGTTCATTTTTAATGCTTGCTGATGATTTGAAAATATTTAGGTCTGTTAAAGAATCATCAGATGCTACACTTCTTAAAAAAGACTTGAATAATTTGGACAACTGGTGTAACCTTAATGCCTTACATTTAAACATTAAAAAATGCCTCAAAATTACTTTCACGAGATCTCCCTCTCATTTGATGTTTTATTATAAATTAAATAATATGATATTAGAGGATGTTAAGCAAGTGAGGGACTTTGGTGTCATTTTTGATTGTAAAATGTGCTATTAAAAATGCTGTTGAAAAATCTTTAAAGATGCTCGAATTTGTCCATCGTAGTGGGGTTGATTTTCGGTTCATAGCCTCAAAATACTGTACTGTTCTTTAGTCAGATCAATTTTAGAATATTGTTGTATAATCTGGTATCCGAAATATAATATTCATATTAATTTCATTGAAAATGTACAGAGGAAATTTTTAAGACAATTTAAGTTGGGTTACCAAAGAGAACATTACACCTATGACCAAACTCTCAGCAATCTCAATTTAATTTCATTGGAACATAGGCGCTTTCAAATTGATTTACTTTTTCTTAATAAAATACTTACGGGTCATATTCAATCGTCTCAGCTTTTGAATCTAGTGTTTCTAAGAAATAGAAACACAGAAATTTGCCATATTCCTTTTTCTCATAGTCATTACGGACAGAACGAACCTATTACCAGAATTTTACCCAGTGCTAATTTAGTAAACAGTAAATTAGATCTTTTTAATTGCTCCATTCAAGAGTTCAGTAAAAAAATTCATATAAAACTGCACTGCTTCACGAATGCCATGCCATCTGTTTTATCTGTTTATTTTGATTGTTTTTTTATTATTAGTGGGTTATATTTAGCTGTGAGATTTATTCATATTAAGTACTAATTAGCTTTAAGTAGCATACACATTGTATGTTTTTTTTTGTACCAAAAGGGCTTGACCCGTTTATTGAAATTAGTTAATTAATAATAAATATATTCCTGGTGGACAACGTTTCACTTTGCTGGAGACTGTTATCTATTTCAACTCAATACATTATTATTTTCAATCAATTATTCCGTAACATAATTAGTCTTTCAAAGTATAATATAGTTTTGGATTGTAGAATTTACAGAACTATATCGATTTATATAGTACGAGTCCACAATAATAGACTGACGTATTCAGCATTTCAATAGCCAACACGAAGACAGCGGCATTTTTTATCTGCGGAAGACAGAAATAGTCTCCATTATTATGGACTTGTAGTGTAGTAATGGTCGTTTTTACATGTTTAGTCACTAACATCGCTCATAACTGATGTAGAAAATTGTCAACTATTCATTCATTAGGGTTGCGGTGGCATACTCATTCTCAATAGGATTGGGTTCACAATGATCGGAAAGATTGGGATCTTCATCATCAGGACCGCAAAACCTAGAACATTCTCAAGAAGTAAATTCTATCTATGGATTAGTGTAAGTCTGGTATATTTATGTAAGCCTCGCCCTGGGAAATGGCATACTGTCTAAGCCTGATCCGTGACCCCTGAAAACCACACGGAGCTTGTAAATAACCGGAAAATTATTCACAGGTATATATTTTATATATGAAAGTTATACCCGTGTCTAATTTTAGTCCACAATCCTTCAATTTAGTAATCTCCCATCTTCGACGTGAAAATATTTATGTAATAAATATGTGAGGCGGACTATTTTCGATTTTACAAGCTGCTGCCAGTAAATATTTGTCTGATTTGTGATTTAGTGAGACCGCTTTTTATTTACCACTTGGCTAGATGAAAGGGTCAGGTGTCAGGAGTTTGTTACCTTATCAATGTTAAATAAATGTTCATAACAATAAATATGCATTGATTTTAATTGCTATGACTCTCACATCGGCAATACTAACGCCTTCCCCCGCATTATTTAAATACCATCAGATCATATTTTTTTGATTTTTATCTTATCCAGCGCATGCTTTAACGCACGGAACCACCATACATTACTTCAATAAACATTAAAAAAACATCAAAATTCGCTTGAACAAATTAAATCACAAATATTTCAGTAATTTAATAAGGGTAAATTTCGACTTCATATAAATTAGAGAAATAATATGAGTTAATAAACAGTTGTGAATTAGACTGACGCACTGAAGAATTAACTGAGGAACTAGAAGTATGGGCAAGTTCATATTATATAGAGACTGATGAGATCAATTCCGATAGATACTGGGGAGATGAATTCAGTTTCAGGAACCAGAAGCAGCAACAAGAACCTGAAGATGGCAGATGTGATTCAGCCGAAACATCGTTCTACAGAAATATAAGATGCGGGAGGAGACTATCTACGAATGCCCGAATCTTCTAATTTCTTTGCTATATTTATTTATTTTTAGAGGGATTATCTTGGGATGGTAGCAATAAAACGACTGATTATATTACTTGACGTTTCGGTCCCTTTTTTGGGACTTTCTAACTATATATATATATATATATATATATATATATATATATATATATATATATATATATATATATATATATATATATATATATAGTTTCTGCTTTATTATTCTCATATCAAACTTTCATAATTTACTTTCTATCTATAATTAACAAATACTATTAAATCTCAATCTCTATCATAACAAGTGTTTTAGATCCACTTACCACTCGAAAATAATTTCAATTTTCAAGTCAAAACATTATACAATATACAGAGCCTAATTGAACATCCTCTAACTGATCATAGAGGACTCATGCTCAGCAGTGAACTTTCTAGAATAAAAAATTTAAAGTTCTTAGAACTGGCGCCCATGGGAAAGTTGAACTAGGGAAGAGACAATATATATATATATATATATATATATATATATATATATATATATATATATATATATATATATATATATATATATATATATATATATATATATATATATATATATATATATATATATATATATATATATATATAATGTATATATTTAAAAAAAGATCTTTCATTCTTTCATTATACGTTGAAATTATTCTACATTGTTCCATAGCGAAACATATGTAACATATTAGGTAATAGCGTTGAGTGAGAAATATAATTTCTCACTCAACGGTATTAGTCAATGAACTTCACAAACCTTTTAGAAAAATATTTAAAAGTTTAAGGGTAATTGTTAAAGGACTTATTGATCTTCTCCAAATAGATCTTATGGAAATTATTTCGAATACCAAAGTAAACAAAAGTTAGAAATGTATCCGGGTAATTATTAACGTATTATCCAAATTTGTTTGATGTGAACCTGCGAAAAATAAAACTCGAGATGTTTAGCAACCAGTGGAAAATGTCACAAATAAAAGTAAAACTTATTAATTTGCAAACGGATATTTGGAGAAATTTTACAATAAAAAATTAAAAAAGTTACAGATAAGTGGAAAATTAACCATTACAGGTCTTACTCAACATTAAAAGCTAGCATTGCAGAAATACTTGAATTAATAGAACAAATTTCAATGTGGAAACAATTCAGCTTACAGAGTAATATAAGTGGTTGAATTTACTACCTAAAATATAATGACACCAAACATCGAACCATTGTGATGAAGCCAAATAAATATTCCACAGAAATATTAAAAATAGTTGTAAAATATCTGTAACTATCGGAACAAACAAGCAACATTCAGAATCAATTATTATAGAAGGTTAAGTACACATCCAGAAGCTTTTTGAAAAGTATATACTCCTAATTAATAATGAAATTTAAAAAAATACCGGAGTGAAGAAAATCAATCCTACAATTTGTCTGTATGAACTTCAGTAGGTAAGGAAAGTATCCCGATACATTGTGGAAAATATGCACAGGAAGAAAACTATATATTAAATGGAATGGACTGGATAATAAGTAATATACCTAATACCTACCTCTATTCCAAAAAATAATATTGCTTAATAAAATGTAGTTACTCATTTTAGTTGTAAATACAAATAACCAGTAAGGATGGAATACTTCAATTTTATTTCATATATTTATCACGTACATAATAAATGAAATCAGGGTACATATGAATAAATTTCAATGATTATATTGCATGTAGATATCAAGATACATTTTATATCTATGATAACTATCTAAAATAGGAATAATAATATTTGAAACTTTCTCCTAGAAAAAGGCATTAGATCAACAGTTAAGATTTCCCAGTATCTCTTTCCAGAGGAGTTGTAGGCGAAGTTCCATGTTACAAGAAAATGGGTCATTTTTCTTTTCCTTAAACGTGACTTTCATCATGCACTGCTATAACATTCAGCCTCAAACACTTCCGGATAAATGAGAATTAATCGAAGCAAATTCATTGCGTTCTCAAATACACCCTCCATGTCACTATAGTCCATTTCACTCAATATTAAAATAATTTGCAAAGTAAAACCTTTTCAATATATCGACTCGATACCTACGTGATAAGTAGTAATAGTTCCCATAATTTAAATACCGTTAAAGAATACACTAAAAATGTACTTTTTGTTTATTTATTTAAAATGGCTATTTATATACCTAGACTGCCAAATTCCTTTTATACCGAGGGAAAAATTATAGCCGAGGCGAAATAATCTCGAGGTCGCCAAAATAATTTAAATAATTTCGCGGTGGTAATACACACTATTTTTTGTGCAACCGTATGTATGGCTGTAATTTTTTGTAACTGATAATACTATAGTTAGAATTTAGGTATAAATGACACCACGGTTTATAATATACTTATGGTGGCGGCAGCTCTCAGCGTTTCTATGGAAATGATGTAAAACGCTAACGGCTCGCTCATTAACAAATTCTGAAAATGTCACTAAGACTAACGGACGCGAAATTGAATTTCGCGGCCGCTACCAAGGATGCGAAATGCCTACCTCGCGTCCGGTTGCACAAAATAGCCATTTATGCAACTAGTTGGGAAAAGTACTATTCTGTGTAACGAGCAGATTTGTGAACGAGCGCTAGCGAAAGGGATCCGCAAAAGGATGCGAGTCCCAACGTTTTCCATACTAGATTTTTTCTAATTAGACTAATTTTATATTTTATGAGAAGAAAACTCCTCCGATTTTATACGTTTAAAAATAATCCAATAGATTATAAGGGTGTGATAAGTTTTTTTTCGTAACTGGTTGTGAAAGTAAGACTATTCTTAACGTCAAAGGGTTTTCAAGTCACGTCAAGTGTCACTTTAAATGTCAAAATTAGGAAAAAATGATTACAAAACTATTACTAGACGGCAATAAAAAAATGTGTTCATTTTTGTATTAATGTATGAGTGGAATATATTATAAATATTACTTACTATATTTAAACTTTCTGGAAATAAGTAGTCGATAAACAATGTGAAAGAATTACATCACATTCGATACAAATTTATCTTGAATTAATTTCTTATATGAAAACGTTTACTATATTTCAAGTAATATTTAATAGCCATCACCATAGTTCCATCTGTACATTTCCACTCTACACCAGAAACATCGTACAATATCACGTTCACCTGTATAATAAAATCTTGCTAATGCAAGTTCAGCCAACCCTAAAATACCACTCCTTTCTCTGAAGGATGGTAAACGTCGATCGAATGTGTTATAACTGCATATATCGATATAATCTTCAAGGCATGTATTTGGTACATGTGCTTTACATACGATTACCTCGATGTAATACGTAATTTACAACTTGACAGAACTGTGAAATTATTACCACGATTTGACACCTCCTATTCAATCCTCTTGCAATCAAACAAAGACATTACTATGAAAGGGAGTTCTATCACTGAGGGTGTTATATGTCCGATACCCCCACCAATCAAATATATGAGAGTTCTGGAACACCGTTCATCACGTCACCAATACCTCCCACCACTCCTCTACTACCAATCATACGAATGAGTGTTCTAGAAACCAGCACCATATCACTTATACCTTCCACCAGTCCTCTCCCACCAGTCATACGAATGTGTGTTCCAGAACACCCCCAAAGCATCACCAATATCTCCCACCACTTCTCTCCCGCCAAGCATACGAACGAATGAGAGAATGAGTGAAGAACACCCTCGCCGCATCGTATCCCACTACTCCCCCCCACCAACGAATACGTGGTGGGGGAGGCATGAGGCTACGATGCGGCGGATGACGTTCCTCAACTCTCATTATTTTACTACTTATTAAGGCACCACGAAGATCTTCTTTCGGGTTCTTCTTCTGTTCCGGGGTGTTTTTACAGATTCTACCGACTGCGCGAATTTTGTCATATCTCGTAATACTTATTATACTTATTACTCATCGTGAAAATAACTTTTAAAAAAACTTTATTTAAATAAAAATGGAATAGAAAAATAATTATGAGTGAGTTTGGACTTTTGGAGTTTATTGTTTGAATACGAATACTACACTGAGGAGTTAAATGCAATTACAGATTTTTATCTGCTCGGCTGAGCTTATTCAGCAGGCCGTGTTTTAGGAATTATGTAAAATAATGTCAATTTAGCTAAATAAACTGATATGTAAATGCATTTTAACTCGATATCGAGGAAAATGTTTTCTTTTGCTATATTAGCAAAAGCACAACTTGTGAATAACAAAAGTATAATATTGCATCTATATACTAAACATAAATTTTATATTAATGAAGAAGTCTAAAGCCGTTCTAACTAAATAAGTCTAAATAACACATCAACCCTAAACACCCAACAGACAACATCGCGTTGAGTATCTCATTTGGGTTATGTCGATTACGCCAAATGCAAACGTTGATCCGTTGCTAAGCATTATATCCCCCAGCTAATAATTGAATGCGCCATCTATAGAAGTTCCGATTTCCTGTATTACAATATTATCAGTCGGATGGTGTATACAGAGGGAGACTTTAACTTTATCACTGATTGTACAGTACATGTTTTGTGAAATGTAAATTTGCCAAACATTATAAACATAGGTACTAAAGTAGATGCGATGATTTTCAGCAACTGGGCGAAACAATTTAAATCCGTGTGAAAAATGCTTGGGCAGATTTCCTAAGGATGCCATAAGGTTGATATGAAATTCTGTTTCTTAACTAGATATTTACCTAAGGCGGACTTAACGCCAGTCCAAGCCTCCCTCACGTAGGTAAAGAACCTGCGGTGGAGCGGTCTGTAGTGCTTGCGCTTGGTGCTGCTGGACTCCTCTTGTTCGTCAGAGTCTACTGCAATCTGGTTGTCCTGCCCTTGCAACGGCTGTCTCTGTTGGGCTATGAGAGCGATATGCGCCTGCTGTTGCGCCGGTTGCCTTTGTAGTAGCCTCTGTTTTTGCACCATAGGGTACATTATGCGCCTGTCATGGTACCGGTGGCGCGCCCTCAGCGCCTTACCTATCAACTGCCCATCGCCGCACGCCCTAAGGTATCTGGGACCGGCCGGGTAGAGACCGCCTTGTTTAATGTTTAGTGGGAGCTGTTAGTCGGTTAGTTACATTCCCAGCGCCTGAAAAAGAGTTAATGGGGGTTAGTTGGGGTTTTAAAAGGAGCTGATGTAGTCGGATATACTTGTAGATAGAAAAGACGAATTCGGATTACAAACAATACGTCTCGGGACAGGATATCTCAGATAGTTTATAATATAGAGTTTCTTTTTGTCATACGTAATAATTTCGAACAAATCGTTATTTATTTATTTTCCTATTAAAAAAAATCGTACATTTCAAAGATTGTTACTAGAAGAATAATAGTTTATATCACATCTACTACAATGGTATATATATACAGTGTCCGTCATAAAGTTGGAACCATATGGGATTTTTTTAAATATTAGATTTTGCTAAAAACTTTTGTAGACAATCACTTCTGCTTCCAAAATAACTTAAAATGCACCAATTCAAAGTTGACAGCTAACATCTGCTAACTGTCAAATTTTGACTGATTTGTGATTGCCAACTGTGATTTGCCAAACAAATACTGCTTAGAAAATGGTCTTAATTGTTAATATTTTGAAAAATTCCACTGATATGTTTCTAATGACATTTTATGCCTATATGCCGATTTTGAGCGAAACATTTTTATATCCAATTGTTTTTATATTTTATATAGAAGTTTTTGATTCACTCCAATAACATTAACAATACTTATTTACATATATATATATATATATATATATATATATATATATATATATATATATATATATATATATATATATATATATATATATATATATATATATATATATATATATATATATATTGTCACAAATATAACTAAATATAAAAATAAACATATTTTGGCAACAAATTAGAAAACACACTGTATAATAAATTAATGCATTATAATTATAAAATTTTATAAAGTCAAATAAGTTCAATGTTAATAATGAATAAATTCCTGATGCTATAAAGGATGTAAGGTGTCTTATATCATTTGTTGGCATTGGCTAGTGGGTACAGTTTATTTGCTGAGTCAAGATATTTCGAATGGAAATTTAAAGGAAGTAGAAAACATTGAACTATTGGAATCGTGAATCTGCTAGACTTGCTTTTATCCCCGGTTATGTCAGAATGGGGGAATGTGTAGCAAGCTGGGAAGAAGTGAGATAGTAGAGTTTTGTTAGACAGACAAGTGACATATCACCTGGACATATCACCTGAAGCCATGGGGGTAGAGTTAGCGAAAGGGATAATGTAAGTAGTATAAATTTGTTAAATAGTGTTAATTGGTAAATAGGCGTTCCACAAAGGTGTACAAATAAATAAGTTAAATGTAGTGAGAGAATATATATATATATATATATATATATATATATATATATATATATATATATATATATATATATATATATATATATATATATATATATATATATATATATATATATATATATATATATATATATATATATATATATATATATATATATATATATATATATATATATATATATATATATATTGTGTAACAGTCATAATTTCAGCACCCTGTATGCACTTACCTAAATATATTAATTGCCTTTGTCACGCCGGTAAATACCCTCAGGGCCACTGTATTTGGTTTCAGCATATTTTACAGCTATTAATTTAAGGAGTGGTATTTATCCACACAGACAGACTAAGTACACAAATTATAACAATAAATAAGAGAGAGGGTTGTTTGAGAATTTACTTTATTAACAACTGCTTGAAGTAAGGAATAACATTTTATATTCAAATTCAAATCTAGTAATTTTAATTATTTCAATTTGGCTAATCAGATCAGTTTTATCAAGGAGACAAAAAAGAAGCCTTTTTTTTTGGTATAATTGGAAGCCATGACAGGATAGTGAATTTTAACAGCTATTTTCTACATTATCCTGGTTCAAAGTGTAAGGAGGCCTAATAAGAGCTAAGGTATGTAACAACTAACATCTCCTCTTTGTTTTGATATAAATTTCATATGTGAGACTGAAAAACGGAACATTTTCAGGCCTCTCGTCTCTTACTGTTCTCTCCCGTTTGTCCTTACTTTCTACACGCCAATATTGACTCTAGTAACACTTGACAAAAGCAGCGAGCATTGTACGGTGGACTCAACCACTGGTTTCCTCTATTTTTGCTATTTCGAGCAGCTTGTTATAAAGTTTGAGGTCCATGAGGCGCAGCCTTTAGTTAGATCTGAAGAGAGCTGCGGTGGGTCAGAGAAGCCTGTAAGCCACCGTTACCCTTCACAGAGTGTATCGGAGCCCCTCAAAGTTGGACATTGGTTCGCTAGCAGTATTCTCTGGAGTGATATCCGAGAGCAGTCAAAGACGGTTTGTGTACTTAGTCCCAACTGTGAGTACCACTTTCTTTATTTATGATAGCGTTGTGGAGGACACCTTTGTCTCACGTTATGGTCACGACACTTCCAGGACAAAGTGTATGGATGGTGATAAAATCCTTGTAATTTTAGTCATACCTCTTACCGTAAGCTTTGCGTTTGTGATTATTTCATAATTTTTTGATTTTGTAAACTTAGGGACAGCTGTTCATAAGGGCATTATACCTGTAAAAACTACAATTTAGATGGTGTGCCTTTAGCTTCTTTATTTGGTCATTTGTTGATCGGTGGCCTGATCACTACCTACTTTCCTAGGTAGTATATTGTATTAGTATTGTAGGTTTCATTATTACAAGTACCACCATTTATATTAGATTTCAACTTGTCTCTGTTGTACATTGCAAAAGAGCGCGACTTTTAGGCATTTGTAGGTTAACATTAGTGTCAGACTCATCTGTCACCACAGATATTCACACACTGTCTTGGTTGATCCAAATTGTGATTTCGCTGTGTCACACAGTGCTGTGACACATTATTTGTCCGTGTTACATTTACCGTTATTTGTGTTTATACATATTTATATTTACAAATACCTTTATTCATATATTTACATACCCATTTACATATTTTTACATTTATATATTATTATACTTGAATTCGGATACAGTGTGTTTTATTTGCACCTGCCACATATCTTGCCAGCTGTGTACCTATTCATTTATCAATTTAGTTTTGCCGATTTCACTAAAATCGGATGGCGCCTGGGCTGGTTTACTAATGCGCAGAGAAGAATTAAATTGTCCGGAGTTTATTTTAAATACGAATTCCGAACTCACGACCGCCTCCGTAAAGACGAGCAGCCGGCCTCTGTGACATTGCCTGCAACACCTATTTAGTGTCACAATATATATATATATATATATATATATATATATATATATATATATATATATATATATATATATATATATATATATATATATATATATATATATATATATATATATATATATATATGTATATATATATATATATATATATATATATATATATATATATATATATATATATATATATATATATATATATATATATATATATATATATATATATATATATATATATATATATATATATATATATATATATATATTAGCTTTGAAATTCTTTGCTATTCATATTTATTTTGTGAAAAGTAATCTTGGGTTTGTAGCATTTCATTACATAGAAATAAGCAACTAGACGAATAAGAAAGAAAACACACTTACCAGTACTATATCTGGACATACATACGGAAATGAATCACTATGCATATGAAAACGAACCACTTAGAAGTTGTACAAGTTCTTTCACCTTTCTTGAGGACCTTCAGAGCAGTATAAAGAAAGAACGAACTTTCTTTTCAAGAAAGGTGAAAGAACTTGTACAACTTCTAAGTGGTTCGTTTTCATATGCATAGTGATTCATTTCCGTATGTATGTCCAGATATAGTACTGGTAAGTGTGTTTTCTTTCTTATTCGTCTAGTTGCTTATTTCTATGTAATGAAATGCTACAAACCCAAGATTACTTTTCACAAAATATATATATATATATATATATATATATATATATATATATATATATATATATATATATATATATATATATATATATATATATATATATATATATATATATATATATATATATATACAGGGTGAGTCAGTTTTTTGTAGACAAACTTTAACAGGGGATAGAACGCACGTTTTTAAAAAGAAAAGTGCCTATAAAGATATGGCCGATCTAGCTTCCTAAGGAAGATACCGGGTGTTAAAATTTAATTTTTTTTTACATTAATGTGTAATATTTTCTGAACGGAATGATATATTCACTAAATATTTTACACATATCTTAACCTGCATAGGATCAACATGTTGTATTGTTCCTGTCGAAAATACTATAGTGGATGTTACTTTTTTCGGGTACTTCGACTATTCTGCATAATAGAACTTTTTTTTCGTACGCCCCTTAGTAACAATTTTGATCTCTTGTAATTTTGCTCTAACTATGACAGTTTTCGAGATATTGGCCGTTGTTTCTCTGACAGTGTAATGTCGTTATTATAATTTTTTTTTCTCGAATTTTCTTTATGACTTATAAACGAACGCTTAGATTTTTTCATGTTTGGGGGATAATGCCTATTAATTAAGGCGCATAAAACAAGCGGTAAGAATGTTCAAAAACTTGCACAGTGGCGGGGTGGAAGGGGTGCTCCACCCCTTTCGTAAACAGAACTTCTACGCCAAAGACTATTTAAAAAAAACTGTTATTTTCATTATCTACATACAGTTTAACAAAAATAATGTCCCTTCTTCTGTTTCGAAATTCCTGTGCGTTTCCTAGTTATTTTGATTTTGAGTTTTTAATGTGGTACTAAATTAAGTAATTTATTTATTAGCAATAATAATTATCGGCTAAATATTTAATTCTTTCAACGAAACCTACCTAAATATGGTTTGTTAAGGATTCTAAAAAGCCGAAATCTCTTTATCTCTTTCCAAGTAATTACAATTACAAAAAAAAAAAAAAATAGATGAGCATTGATGTTAATGTTTATGGAGATATAAACATTTTTGAATTTATAGCAATATTTAATTAACAATAATAATTGTGGAATAAATAACAATTGTTAGCAATAATGATTTATAAATAACAATTACAAGAATTAATAACAATAACACTAGTACCTACATACATAAAATTAGATACTTTGTTCAAAATGTAAACCGTTCTTCTCAATACACATTTCACTGCGACGTATCATAGAACGTCTTAAGTTAACTAAATGATGCACCCTTATTTCATTGCAAGCATCTCTAATGCGATTTTGAAGTTCCTCAAGTGTATTAACCGGAGGGTATACACTATTTCCTTAATGAATCCCCACACAAAAAAGTCAAGTGGTGTTAAATCGGGGGATCTGGGAGGCCACGCCACTGGACCTCCACGACCTATCCACCTCCCTGGATAGTTATTGTTTAGCCAATTTCTTACATTTCTGCCATAATGGGCCGGGCACCCATCAAGTTGAATCCAAGACTGTCTTCTTAAATTCAAAGGAATGACTTCCCATATATTACCATGGTGTTCTTCTAAAAATTGTAGGAAATTTTCTGAATTTACACGTTGTGGCAAGAAATAAGGTCCAAACACGTGGTTGCCGTAAATTCCAATCCAGACATTTGTACTAAATTCATGTTGAAAACTTCGTGGTCGAATGGCATGTGGGTTTTCATGTGCCCATACATGCAGATTGTGAAAATTTACTATACCACGACGAGTAAAACAAGATTCATCAGTCCACAGTATATTGGATAAGAAATCCCTATTATTTTGAATGGAGTTAAGAACCCACCTACAATAAGTAAGTCTTCGTTCAGCGTCACCTGGACATAAACCTTGAACAGGTTGAAAATGATATGGGCGTCTGTGATCCCGTTTTAAAACCCGGGAAATTATACTTTGGGAAATACCAAGAGCAATAGCAGCACATCGAGTACTTGTCGTTGGGTTCCTATTAAATTCCAGCAATATACGGGCTCTATCTCGTCCACGGTTGTTCTGTCGGCCCCCGGGTACATTTTTCAAACCCTGGTTAACAAATCGACGGTGGATACTCACAAAAACAGAATAATGAGGTTGTCGTCTATTTTGAAATCTTCTTCGATACTCCCTAGCTGCGTATCTTGAATTCCCATTTGCGAACCCATAAATAAAATGAATGTCGGCTTGTTCGCTATTTGTAAATGTAAACGGCATGTTACACTAATTAAAATCTGGCAAATCACATAAAATAACTTTTTAATCTTAAAAATAATAATTAATAACAGTGAAAATATTCAAGATGAAGCAAAATTGTTTGTAGATAAACTTGTAATACGTCAAACTGTCGTTTCAAAATATGACATAATGCTTACTTGTTTTCCAAGGAGTATAATATTTTGTTGCAATTATTACGTACAGTTACAAATACGCTAGTTTTAAATGGAAATTATTTAGCAAACAACAACAAAAATTGAAACAGAAATTGGTACATGCACAAGTTTAATAAAACTTAAAGGAAATTTTTAAGAGTTGGCAACTGCACA